>JBBPBX010006885.1:19226-54658 GCA_038048925.1 Garcialebias charrua
AATTGATTTATTGTTTATTGTGACAGGCCTACATGAACTTAACACTACGGTAATATTTGAAGTTAAAATCATCAAAAAAGTTTTTGCCAGGAAGATGTTATTTTCTTGTCTTTGATGGCAGGAAGCTGCTTGGCTTGTTTGCACCTATTGTTTGTATAGTAAATACGGTAATGCATTTCTTCCTCAGGCTGTATGAGGGCTGCTGCTAACAGAAAGCATATGTAGTGAATTCAGACCGCCACATAAAAGTGGTACACCTCAAAGCTGTCACCCTTTAAGAAGCTGAGAAATATACATTTAAAAAGCTGAGAAATATACATTTCTTAACACGCACACACACACGCACGCACGCACACACACACACACACACACAGAATGCTGCCTCAGGCTGTTAAACATTACACATTATGCAGGAGTACGGTAGTGAGCCCAACCAATGTGCTGCCCTTCCTCTACCTCACACTGCAATCCAACCCCCTGTGTTTACTGTACAGTATATGCTCTCGGACTGCAGGCAGACACAGCCTCACTGGTTCTTTATGGCTTGTCTAATTTTACAGCTTCAGAAATGTGAGAAAATAATGTAATTATGGTAGTCTATTAAGTTTAAATTCTAATAAGTTTATTAGATTGATAAGCAAATGGGAATCACAAACAAAGCCAGGGCTGTTCTGCCATATTTATGTTGTTTTGTGAGTGTAAAGAGATGTGCTGGCACTGTTTAAAATCCTGGTTGATAAATAATCATATGATCCTTTTGTTCTTTTATTCTGCCCTTAAGACATTATTATTCTACATCACATAGAAGCAGATACTGGATGTGAGATCCAAACATAAAGCTTTTAAGACTTACGCAGTCGGAAGAAGCCTTGAGAATCAGTTGGACAGCATTTTTTCCCTCCACATCCTCTTTGCTCACGCAGACAACATCTTGCTTAGGCTTTGGCTGCAAAGAGAAACCAGAGTCTGTTATCTCATCGCATCTTCTCACCTTTAGGCAGAGGTGGGCAACATTTTTTCTAAAGGGCCACATCAAGGCGTTTAAAGCAATCAAAAGGTTGCATAAAGAATTGGAAAGTAAATGTTCTTTATGGAAGATCATCTAGAGAACGTTTTTTAGGCTTTTTCTTATTGTTGCATAGTTAGCATGCTTTATAAAACATGTCTTTCCCACATATTTTAGGAATAAAAGACATGACATATGCTTAACATGTTATACACATTAACTTAAAATGTTTTACACATTAGCCTAATATGTCATAGGCTACACGCAAGCTTAACATGTTATACATGTTAGCAGAACTATGCAAAACAAACTTGTATATTTGTGTTTCTGTCAAGGTTCAGTCTAGTTATGGAAACACGATAATTAAAAAAATGTTTTTAAAAAGTTTTGCATAAGATGTTTAATTAAAAATTCCTTAAAGCTGCACTATGTAACTTTGTAGTGCAGTCTGTAACTTTTCTAACAATATATTTTTAACATATTTCTTCACTCTGTCACTATCTACTGACAGACTGGTGTTAGACAAAGTAATCTCTGAAAAAAACTATAGTCCCCTTGCTTCTCTATCAGCATTTATAAAAACACTAAAAACACAGAGTGACCCGCCGTTAACCAGCCAATAAAAACAGAGCTTGAATTTGAATCAGCCAATAAAAACAGAGCTTGAATTTGAATTTCAGCAGGGCCAGGGGGAGCAGAGCCATATATGGCTCTGAGGGGGAGGGATCAGAATGCTTTGCCTGTTGAAAATATTTCTAAGTTCTGCGCTCTACAGAAAGTTACACATAGCACCTTTAAATATCATTGATAAATTGGTGGGTTTTTTAATGGAGCTTTTTATGTTTTGTAAAAGTTTATTTTTTATTTTTTATATAACTAAGGATATTGGGGGCCTGATGGAGATTGTCCAAGGGCCACTTTTGGCCCTCGAGCCTTAAGTTGCCCACATCTGCCTTTAGGCCTGTGATTGCTGTGTGTCATCAGCCCAGCTGAACAGAAGTACTGTACTGGGTTTGAGGCCAGTTCTTTAATTTTTTCATTCAACCTTTATTTAGTCAGGTAAATCTTTTGAACCTCATAGGCATACATACAACATTAAAGTAAGTTTTGTTCATTCTGTAGAAATATATTTTTGAACTTCTATATTATTGCTATTGAAAGTGAGACAAATAACCATGTTTTTTAGAACAAACTTTTATCGGAATGCGCCTGACTATGTTCATGCAACATTGAATTTAAATGCTCAGAGGACATATAACCAATCTGTCAGATGTTTGAATTCTTTATACAGTTTAGATTTGTTTTCAAAGTTAGTTCAATAATGGATTTTTATACTTTTTAACCTCTAAACCAAGTTTTTATTTTATTTTATTTTGTTTTTAATTTTAGCAACTACTGTAGTATTAAGCATTGAGTTTTAAAGTTCTTCACCAGGCTGAACTCTTACATCTAATCACTTCAATGCACATACCGATACTTCTCTCCAGCACATATTGATTATTATTATTGACAGTTATGGTGAGATTTGCTTGTTTTCAGTGGAAGCTTGCGAACATTTACTGGAGCAGACCAGGGAGTTTAGACTTCTACCACTACACTCTGACAGTCTTGCACACTTTGATAAGTACTTTACTCTAAAAACACATCTCTGATTTATATATTGTGTTTTAGGAGTTTTGCACTGTGTCAGATAGCCCAATACTGCTTCCCACTCTGTCTAATAATGGCCTGTAAACTGTAGCAGAACTGAAATCTGTTATTTAAAATTCAAGTCTGAATCTGTCTTAGTTGAAGCTACCGTAATTTAATTAGAAACTTTCAAAAATGCTTCTGAGAAAAAACCAACAAATCTAAAATGTGGTGTTAACACATGAACACTTGGCATCTGCTTGACTTGTTTTTTAATTAATGCAATTACAAATCCTTCACAAGTGCACAAGCTTTCCATTCGTAATGAAAATGTAGCCATTTACTTTCAATTAGAATTAAGGTAGCTTTATGTGGTTTTCATGTAGACAATGTTTAACCTTGACCCAATTCTCCAGCTCCCCGGGCGCTTTCTACGGCTGCTCACTGCACCACCTGGTGGTGGTTGGGTTAAATGCAGAGACAAATTTCGTCTGTGTATGGGAAACATACACAGATGACAGAAAACGACATTATTATTATTATTATTATTAACATAGCCCTCATTAAATATGAGCCTGTCTGTAAGCACAGTGACATGGCACTGACCTGCTTCTGTTTGTTTGATTTACAAAAGTGATTTTTTTTTAAAGAAGGTGCTACCAGTGTGTCCTGTGACCAGTCTTGTCTTGAAATCAATCAAGTGACAAGTGTAAAGAGCATGTACCTCATGCCTGGTTTTGTTCACGTGCACCACATGAGCAAGTCAGACCTGGTTTAAAAGTGTTCTTGAAAGAACTTTGTCTGATGTCACACAGATTAACGTTACCCCATCATTTGTCCTACCTTTGGTTTGTTTGAGTTGTCTCCTCTGGGAGGATCAGGTACTGGGGTCTCTGGTTTTTCAATAGGTTTGTCAGTCTTTACTTCAGCTGTGGCCTTAGTCCCCTGATCTGCTGTTCCCTCTGGAACGGATGCTGTGGGCACTGGTACATCAGAGTCATGATCCTGAGGCGTTATTGTGATGGCCGCTAACAAAGTAGGGAAAACTATGTTTTGTCCCTGTGGATTTGCAGTCACTGAAAAAACAGCACTTAATGGTTAGTAGATAAGCAAAAGCAGAATATTTATATTAATTTCTATAGCAAGATTTTTTTTCACCTACATGTGTGATGTACTGTACACTAAATCACCTGGAAATTGAATCAATTATCTGGCTTTCACATGGTTTATGAAAACATGAAGTGTAGATGAGAAATGAGTACTGTACAGTATTGTTTAAAAGGTGAGTGATGTGTCCGCTGGTCAAGACCAGCCACACAAAGATGGACAGAGTGGCTACCGTATTCGTCGGTATTTAATACGCTCCCGTGTATAATAACGCTTTGACCAATTATTGGAAATAAACCAGAAAAAACCGTACATAATACGCTTCGTTGTTTAATACGCATCTATTATGCGTCACTGCTACGCGACGCGTCAGCGCCTCATTTGCCCTGCTTAAAATGGCGGCCACAGAAGCGAGCGAGCACCGATGGACTTCACAAGATTAACACGGTAAAAACAATTATTTCTTTGCGAGAAAATATATATTTCTTAGCTGACATTATAGCACACGGGCTCCTGAGCTGAACCAAACTAACGAAATTTTCAAATCAGCTGGATTTAAAAAAGTAGTTTGCCGATTTTTTTGCAGGCGGGTGGGGCGCTTTCTTTAAATTTAGCTAAATAAACGCTTAAAAATATATATTTCTTAGCTGACTTTATAGCACACGGACTCCCGAGCTTAACCAAACTAACGAAATGTTCAAATCAGCTGGATTTAAAAATCTGCGGTGTGGTTTATGAGTTACGGTATCTTGCTAACAAAAACAGCGAACCTCACAGCTAAATGCAGCTACATCCAGAGCAGGGGGCGGGCAGCGACAGAGTCAGTTCGACCAGAGGAGGCTTTTTTCGGACACATGAGCTAGAAACGGTCTGGAAGTGTTTCTCCCTAGCGGACAAAAGTGGTACTGCACCATTTTTTTGGCCAAAACAAAAAACGGCGATTTCAGCGCGAAAAATGGGTCTAAAAATATGGGGGAAAATTCCATAAATAATACGCTTTGGTGTTTAACACACAGGACATTCAAATGAGCAAAAAAAAACTGCATATTATAGACCGACAAATACGGTACATTATCTTCCATTGTCCACAAGTGAAGCCAACGTTGCAAAGTTGTGTTTTTGGAGTAGGGAAGTTGGGACTGTGTCTTCAATATGAAAATGACATTCTGAACAACCTCGTAACTCACAAACAAGCTGTCATGTTGTCAGCCATAGTGCAACAAAACATTTTTTCTAAGCCTCAAATAATAAAACTAAATGTATTTTGAAAATTATTGTTCAATATTTGAACGTACAGCAAAAAGGTAAATTGATAAATAAAAAATGTATCTGAAGTGTATGAATATTTTAATCAGGAAAATGTCCCATTCCTTTACATAAATGGGTAGGATGTGGAAATTGTACTGCAGCCAGCTGCTATTTGAAGCTTGTCCTTTGTAAATTCAACTTCTGGATTCAGGCCTTGTTTCTTCACGTTTGAAGCCTGATGCAAACTCAATCATCCGGGTAAATGAATCACACAAAAAAATATTAAATCATGTCATCTGAACAGATTCTTCTTGGAAGAAATGTTGCGTCTTTCATTCAAAAGACCATCAGTTTGAGGCCTGCCAACGAACTCGTCATTTAAATAGCACCTTATTGATGTGGTTCAAGCCAAAAATAATCTGTCCAGATGACATGATTTAACTTTTTTTGTGATGGTTGGGACACTTGGACTGGGCTTTCTTATTATACAATAAGGGAACGATTAAAAATATTAATATATTTTAATGAGATGAATCACCACAACAAGTATTTGAACATGCTCAGATGTACAAACGTTGCTCTCTTGATAACCTGTTTGTTTTTCAGCTCATCTAAAGTGAGCTTTATTGCTTGATATCTTACCAGGAGCTTCAGTTTTCTTTACAATGTTGTCTCCTCTTATGGAATCTTGTGGTCCTCTTCCTCCCTCATCCTGGGCCGTCACTTCTGCGGGAAAATCAGAAAAAATCACTTTGTTTTAAAGTTAAAGAAAATGTAAATGTGCTTTTGTTGCACCACTTATACATTAATAGATGAGAAGTCTTCAAAACCGACTTGAATCTAACCGTCAGGTCCATATTTACGGTACTAAAGTGGATATTGTGATCACATCAGTCAGGAGACAAAGTCTGTCTGTTTTCTCTGACTGCACAGGGAAAAAATGGGGTGTTAATACTGTATTTCAGAGTCAACCTATTTTAATCTAAATAGCATATTTACAACTAAATGCAGTGTAAATCTGCTCTGACATTAGAATTTAAAAGTCAGTGTAAAATTCTTGAACCTTGCAGTGAAACTTTTAACACAGTAACGTGTTGATGACCCGCCAGTCTCCCAGGAGTCTTTGATGATCTGCTGTCAGTTTGAGTCATTATGGGTTCTCATTTGTGGCATTTTGAAAGACAGTCCTTTTTATGTGACAATATGATATAATGAAGCTAAATGTAGAAAATATATTTAAAGTTTTAGTCTCAGCCATCAGCTTGTTTTGCACATGACTAGCAGATTATAAAAGTTTGGATATCTCAGTGGTCTTCATGCAGAAACCATTGCGTGACAGTAAGAACACGGTATGATGTCACCGTAGGCCCGGAGGCCTTTGCACTGCAGTGATGGAGGACAAGGTAGTAGATCTTGTTGCATTCAATGACTGAAGTTCTCATATCCAGTGGTCACATCTTAAAGTTATTTACTTTGAAATCCAATCTCCTACCTACTTTATGGATTTACAAGAAATACAGTAGTTACAATGCATCACTTGTGGTAAAACAAAAAGGCTTTACAATTTATAATATTGAAATAAATTAATACTTTCAATCTTGTTAAACAGTAGCTGATTTGTGCCAAGAAATGATGCTGCTGGGAACAAACTTTTTCCAAACTTTAGATTTAGATCAAAGCATTGAAATCCTAATAAGATAAATGTTTTTTTTTTTTAAACAGCCAAGAGTTAAGCTGCAATACGGTTAAAATAACCTTGATGGCTTAAATAATTTTAATTTTGCTGGCTAATTAATTAAATCTGCTGCCACACCCTGCAGTTGCTGAGATAATGAGCCTGAGGTTTTTATTGCTGTGATTTGTTCAGCTCACGTTGCATGGCTTGGATCCTGAAGCAAAACCAGATCGTCAGATTAATTCCTTTTCTCCCTCTCTCTGCTTAACAAAAACACCATGACCTCACAGTAAAAACATTCCCATAATGCCTTTCCAATGCAGATTTAATTACGTTTATACATTTAACATGTCTTTCCTTACATATTCTCAGGTTAAAGGACATTTTTTGTTGTTGTTGTTGTTTTTGGATGATGAAAGGCCTAAAAATCAACTATCACAGTGAGGTTTGAGGAAAACTAAACAACAGGACTGGCAATATTTAAAAGGATTCAGTGTTTTATGAAGGAGCAATTATTTGCAGTGCTGTAAAGTTCCTTGTATTTTCCACTGATAGGTGCAGATTTTTATTTATTTTAGGAGTTTTACAACTTTGTAGAAAGGAAAGTCTCCCTCTGAAAGCTCTTAAAAGATTACCGGTACTTGTTGGAGGAAGAATACAAAAGTGACAGCTGAGCTATGCCATTAGAAGAGAATTACACTACTGAACTGTGTACATTTTATAGAAGCACATTCAAGCACATTTTTTAATTAATGGTACACACTTTAAAGACAAGTCAATTAAACAATTTGCCTAAAGCCAAAATGAATGTGTTACTTACAGTTTACTATTGGCTTTTTCCACTAAAGTGGTTCTAGTGTTACATCAGGGCTGGTGCTACAGCTGGTTTTAACCAGTTTTCAAAAAGCACCTAAAAACCAATGTATTTTTCCACAGCCAGAAAGCCGCCAAATGGACACATGATTATGTCACGTGAAACATTTCTTGGTAACATTTTACAATAAGGTACAAAAAATTTGATAATCAGAAACAAACCAGGAGCTAATGGGTAGTTAACCAGTGCTTACTGGGGAACACACAGCCAAGCCTTATTAGGGGACTACAGTATTGATTTGTTACCACAGAAACGGATGATAAATTCTCCATTTGGGTTCTGAATAAACCCTGCACCAGTGAGGTCACAGCTCACAATTGTCAAAAACCTGTTGATTGCAGATTTTATTGGATTCACAATGATTCACAATTTCATAATCTTGTTTTGCTGTCATCTCTTAACTATGTCTATCACTTACTGAGTACGAAATCATTGCCTCGGCTATTATTTTGTTCATTGATGTAGTGAAGCATCATACCAAGTACTTACTGAGGAACCAGTCATTACTTAATCACTATGAGCATTACCTACTGTGAGCTCCTAATTCATTCCTCTTTGATTTCCTTGGTAACTACCCATTAGTTGTTGATTAGTTCCTCTTCATTTACAAGGTAACTAACCAGTAGTCCCCTAATAAGGCTTGGCTGTGTGTTCCCCAGTAAGTACTGGTTAACTACCTACTGGCTCCTGATTCGTTCCTGAGACATTCCAGTAGTTAATCAAATTGTGTGTGCCTCATTGTAAAGTGTTACCCATTACTTCCATTACATGTTTGAATCCTGCTCTGGTGGGTTTCTCTAAAGGTCTTCAGTGCAGGGGGGAACAGTTATCTACAACACAAATCACAGGGTTTGTCTTGATGTCTTCTTTTTCACCACTTGCTCTTGTGAAAGACGGACCCCTTTCTTCCCTCTCCCGTTCTCCTCCTGCTTTTTGCTCTCTGTCTTGTATATCCGAGCTCCTATTTACACATCTTCCGCGAAATGTAAACTATTGTCATAGATCTGGTTTGATGGACTTTAACACAATCAATAACATTTTTTCAACAAAGCACCAGGGTCCTGGAGAACCCTCATGCCCCACTAAGACACACGTGGCAGGATACTTCGTGGATCTGATGTGCCTTTCTGTATTGTCTCAGGAGGACACCAAATATATTGGATTAATGATAGCAGAGTTTATGCTGTTTGGCACTGGCAGATACCTATGTTATCTGCTATGAAAGAAGATGGTAGCAGCAGTTTTGACCATGGCAAATCTGCCGACCCTGTCTGCAGGTTTGGTTCGTGCTTCAAGCACTCAAAATCAGCTGATTTATGAGCTAAACTGTAAGATGGAAGCGATTTGTGAGAATCGCAGGCCACTTGTGGCTTCTGGGACTCGCCAGCATGTTGAGGACGACCTTGGAGGGAGATAGTAAGCATGGATCAGTGGAATGCCCACAAATCTGGCCATTTTGGATTAAAGGTACCAGCAGAACTCAAGGCTGATGAGAATTTTTTTTCCCTCTCGTGGCCTACTCGGCCCAGCTAGGCTGGGTCCTCATGAGGACGCAGCCCCTGAATTGAGACACAGCCACTTGCTTCCCTGCTTGCATTCCTTGGTCTTGTGCACCCTTAAAGAGCCTCTTCTTTTTTTTCTGCATACCTTTCTAATTTGAAAGACTTTGATCAGCTGATTTCTCAGCTGATTTCTCAACAAAATTGATCAACTTCTCCCGACAGGAGTCAGTGTAATACCCTCATACCTCGATGGAAACAAATTGAATTTATGATGATGACTGGTTGTTCCCTTTCAGTCCGTCTCTCGGTGCAACATACTTGCTATGGGAATTGCGCCCCCGTGCGATTACCTGAAGGAATATACTCACGCCTTTACGGCTAGGGGCGTGACCGCCGCGCCAGAGGCCCCGCCCTCTGGTACTTAAGCAGCTTGCGCCCCTCCATCTTTCTCTTTTTTGCCCTTCACCTCGCTTAACACCTGAACTTCGTGGGACTTCTCTGTTGTCGCATCGCCCGACTGAGGTGAGCTTGCTCCCTACACTGAGCGTACAGAGAAATTTTCCTGCGTATTGCTGGGCTGGCGAATGCTAGTCCAGCGTTTTTCTACTCACCTTCGAAGTTTTCTTCCTTTTCCGCAGCTTTTCGCTCGACGGCGCTAACTGCGTCACAACCTCCTGCTATCATTAGCAGGCTAACCAGCGTAAGCAAGACGACGGAGAAGACGGCTTCAAACAAAAGAAAACTAGGAACAACTTCGATGCTTCTCGGCGGACATGGCTCCCGAGAAGGGAAAACGGAGGACAAGGAGGAGGAAAACCAAGACGACGAGTCCTCGCTCGCGCCCATGCCCCAGCGGCTGCGGCTACTCCCTCTCGGCGACGGACACCCACGAGGCCTGTCCTGTCTGCCTAGGGATTCTGCACGCGAGGAAAGCGCTGGAATTCCCCGACTCCTGCTCTCACTGCCGTCGAATGTCGGCAGTAGTGAGGAAACGACGGGCTGACGCGTTGGCCAAATCCATGGCTAGAAACGCGGCGCTGAAGGTCGCACGTCGCACTAAAGTGCTCGCTCCTGAACCGGAGCCCAACAACATGGACCTGGAATGCAACGGCCGAGTCAGAGAGGACAACATGTCGGACTCCTCAGTTGCCGCCGAGGACTCGATGCCTGAAGTGTCCGACCAAGACGCCGAATATGGTCACAAAGGAGAAACTGCTGATTCCTCCCAGAACCTGGCGCAAATCTTACCGGAACCGAACTTGTCTGTACCTGCCCTGTTCGACCTGTGCCATAGGACAGCAGATGCCCTGCAGGTCACGTGACCAGACCCCACGCCTCGCCAACAGGCTACGAGGCTAGCGGGAAGCTACTTCTATGCGAAATAGCCGACAACGTCATAGAAAATGCCCATTTTTCCGGACTTCCTCATGGAGCTCAAAGGATCCTGGGCGGAACCCGGAGATTCCATCATGCTGCCATTATCCCGACTCCTTGACGTCGCGGGAATGGAGACAGCAGGCCTCGCCAATGCACCCCTGATAGAGGAGACTTTGGCGGCTCACCTGGTCCCCATAGCCACGGGGATGAAACCCACGCTAACCAGCAGGGCCTGCCGCGCTTCGGAGAAACAACTCGAGAAGTGCTACAAGGCTCAGGGCCTTACGGCTCGTGCTAGGGCTGGGCGATATGGAAAAAATCATATATCACGATATGGACTTTTTTATATCACGATAACGATATATATCACGATATATACAACACGATGTGTGTATGTGTGTACAGGAAAAATTTGGACCAAAGTTTTTTTATTTTATTATTTTACTACAGATAGTTACAATTATAAGAATGTGAACAAAACGAACAAGGAAATTTGGACCAAAGTAGAAACTAGATCTACCTAAGATCTACCTTAATTCAAGGAGTACGATTATGGAATGACTTAATGCCAAATGACAAATGTTAAGGAAGCCAAATCATTCCTTGTATTTAAGAAACTGGTAAAAAATGAATTGCTAAAAAAAATAAATGAATCTAATTTAATGTGTGATATATGTGAATTGAAAATTGACTGAGTTATTTACTTATTTTGTTATTATAGAAAATATTGTTTGAACTGTTATTAGATGAATAAGGAGCAGATTTAATAAGATTTATTCTTCATCTGCTACCTTTCATTTTATTTTTATTTATTTTTTTCTATTATGAATACGTTAATTGTTGTATTTCATATTATAAAATGAATAAACTAACAAACAAACAAACAACTCCTTTTCTACTTTGGTCCAAATTTTTCCTGCAGGTGGCGGTAGAACAACAGCTGCTAATTAAACTCACGAAGAAGAAATCCGCTCTGAAGTTTGAGTAAACAAAGCAAGAAACAGAAAAGAGAAAACGTTGCGTTTGATTGCGGTTCTGTTATGTCTCTGGTCTGTTTTGTATTGGTTAACTGGACCCGAGTTCGGACTCGGTTGGACTCTGGGTTCGTGTCCTCTGGACCCATTTTGTCTCAGAGTTTCAGCGGAGCGAAACAATGGAAGCTAACAAGGTGAGCTTCCCCCTCTTTTTGGTAAAAGTTATTCTTCTTAGGCTGCCTGTGCAGCTGTTTTCTCCTTGTTGAGACTCTATGGTTGAGACACCGGCCGGCTTCATGCGCCTGCGGCTCTGTTGCTCTCGAGTTTAACAACGTAAAGCATGTGTTGCAAACCCGCGCGTGCGTCCAACATAAAGCAGCGCCGTCATCTCGCAAAACCCCATATGAAGCTTCTTTGCGACAGTTATTTTTTTATTCTTATTTATCACGATAGAGACGATAGAAGGAAAGTAGCACGATAGACACGTTTCTATCGTCCCCACGATATATATCGTCATATCGCACAGCCCTAGCTCGTGCAATGAATGCATCGACCATGGTGCAGGCATACCTGGCGGAAAAACTCCAGCATATCCAGGTAACAAAAGACGAGCAGGCCGCAACGGAAGCCATGGAGGAGGCCCGCCGTGCCTCGGACCTCGTGCTCTGCATGATAGGGACAATAGCCATTTCCCAAGGCAAGGCAATGGCGGAAATAGTTGTCGCCCAGCGCCATCTTTGGCTAACTCTGTCGGACCTCCCAGAAAACCAGAGGTCCACTTTCCTCCAGCACCCCATCGAGTCGACGGGACTCTTCGGGGGAGCCCTGGAACGCGTCCAGGCCAGGCTGGAACAAAGACGCAAACAGGCGGAAGCCCTCCACGAGGGGTTGCCGAGGAAAAGCTTTGCACTCCCAAAGGAAGACACGCGTGGCTTACCACGGAAGAGACCCGCTGATGGCGGTGAAACTAGGGATGTCCCGATCAGGTTTTTCTGGCCCCGAGTCCGAGTCCTTTAATTTTAGGAATTGGCCGATACCGAGTCCCGATCCGATACTTCTAAAATACATTTTTAAAATGAAGGGAAAAAAAAGAAACAGATCCAGATGTCCCTTAATTTTTATTTTATTTACCTTAACATTTAACAGAGTACTTCTGTGAGGTAGATTGAACAATCAAGTAATAAGATTTAAAATAAAATTCTTCACATTGAAGTTTAGTGCAACAGTATGAAATAAAAATGTCTAATTTAAAATAAGCAGCTCAACTTAAAATACCAGAACATGACCAGAACATGACCAGAACCTGACCACAACCTGGCCAGAACCTGACCACAACCTGGCCAGAACCTGGCCAGAACCTGACCACAACCTGACCAAGACATGAACACAACCTGACCAGAACCTGAGCAGGCATGTAAACAAATAAACTTTAAAGTGTCAGTTTTATAAAATAAGGCTAGTAACATGCTTTTCTGAACAGCACTCCTTAACTCTCCTCCTGTGGCTTCACAGAAGGAAGTGTATGTTTTTCTTTATGAGATAAATATAAATTATAAAGTCTCTTGCAGCGTGAGCTGGCTCGTCTTCGGCTGCGTTGTCTGGTTAAACTCTGTGTATTGTGTCGGGTGTTTGTTTCTGATGTGCCTAATCAGGTTTGTTGTGTTAAATGCAGCCTTTTCCTTACCTCCTCTTGAAATACGAACTTTCCATTTGTCATCCACTTTAAAATATCTCCACACGACAGACATCGCTGCCTCCACTTCAAGTTAATGCCGCGTTCCGCTTCTTTTTTACGACAGTCACCGCTTTACGGCAGGCACTGCTTTACGGCAGGCACTGCTGCAAAACTATTGTGCATGTTTTGTTCCGAGACAATTTGACTCTGTAACTCAACATACAGTTAATATAATATTCCCGTTTGTGTTTAGAATAAATATACACATATATATCCGATCCCTGATCGGTGTGTAAGGCCCGAGTCAAGTCGAGTCTGAAATCACGTGATCGGGACCCGGTTTCCGATCACGTGATCGGATCGGGACATCCCTAGGTGAAACCTTCCAGTACCAGCCAAGGACCTCTTCAGTGACCCAATGTGGAAATCAGACTCGAACCTGATGAAACAGGACAAACTGATAATTTTACAGGTTTGCCTGCCCACATGGTACGGGAACCTAACCCCTTGAGCCCAATCTCTCCTTGTAAAAAACTACGAGGAGCGAGTGGTATGTGTGCGTGCACCAAACATGACTCGAATATTGCATGTGTAAACAAAACAAACACTGTTTCAGACATGTACAAAAATAAAAGTACCAATGCACAGACTGCCCTGGTTCTTGACTCGAGTCCCATTTTTATAAACAAACCATGTGGTCAAACTATGAACCACAGCAAGATACACGAGCTCTGCCAAAGACAGTCAGATCTCGCGATATCTTCCGTCGGGCCGACCAACCTGCTCAAAAGAGTGCAAGAGGGGTCAAAGTTCACCCCTCTGGTGCTAAAACAAGACGAGAAGCAATTCAACATGCCCTCCAGGCTCAGCGCGCATGCGCAGGCTTGGGAGGCGTGTTTACCAAATGATTGGGTCATGACAACGATACGTCATGGGCTCAAGTTGCAGTTCTCAAAAAGACTGCCCCGCTTCACAGGGGTGCTGCAATCTAAAATTAACCCTAAACGTGCACACGTGCTGAGGGAGGAAGTCTCAACAATGCTGCAAAAGGGAGTGATTAGCTTGGTCTCAGGACGCAAGCTACGCTCTGGCCACTACAGTAAATACTTCCTGGTGCCCAAAAAGGATCATTCCCTGAGACCGATTCTGGATCTCAGGACTCTCAACAAGAGGATTAAAACATTTAAGTTCAAGATGCTTACACTACGGCAAGCCCTCCAGTCTGTGAGACCTGGAGACTACGCGTGTACAGTGGATTTAAAAGATGCCTATTTTCATATAGGCGTATGGAGGAAACACAGGAAGTTCCTCCGCTTTGCCTTCGAGGGAAACGCTTATGAATTCAAAGCTTTACCCTTTGGTTTAAAGACTGCTCCGCGTACATTTACTAAATGTCTGGATGCAGCCCTGACCCCTCTTAGGAATCAAGGACTCAGGGTCATGAATTACCTAGATGACCTGCTGATTCTGGCTGAAAGCAGAAAGCAGGCCCAGTCACACTCCTATAGGGTGATTTCTCACCTGGAGTCTCTTGGGTTTGTCATAAACCTACAAAAAAGCGATTTGACTCCATCACGGGTTACCGTATTTTTGGGAGTACAGATCAACACCGTCCAGTACAGAGCATGGCTCTCGAAGGAACGAGTTTCTTCCATGCGCCGTTGCCTGGAAAGATTTAAACTGGACCAACGGGTCCCTGTGAAAACGTGCCAACGGCTCTTAGGCCTCTTGGCGGCAGCTATTCCCTGTGTGCCACACGCATTACTGAAAATGCGGCCCATGCAGCTATGGCTAAACCAACGAATACAGCCAGACCTGCCTAATCAGGCAGAGAAGGTTAGGATAGATCCAGAGTGCCTGGAGGCCCTGGAATCCTGGAGAGATTTGTCCGTGTTCACGGATGGGGTCTCATTGTTAAGGGTGTCATCTCGTGTGGTCATCACGACGGACGCCTCAAAAATAGGATGGGGGGCGATCTGTAGAAATCAGAACGCACGTGGCCTTTGGAATGAACAGGAAGCAAGATTACATATTAACTTCCTGGAGTTGTTGGCTGTATTTCTGTCATTAAAATACTTTTTCAACAAAGATCTGATTGCTGGACAACATATCCTGGTGAAATCAGATAACAGGACCACAGTGTCCTTCATCAACAGAGAGGGAGGGACAAGGTCCCGGGCCCTCCTAGGACTGGCGCAGAGGATGCTCACATGGTGTGCTC
This sequence comes from Garcialebias charrua, assembly GCA_038048925.1. NCBI lineage: Eukaryota > Metazoa > Chordata > Actinopteri > Cyprinodontiformes > Rivulidae > Garcialebias > Garcialebias charrua. The sequence continues at coordinate 34,515 of JBBPBX010006885.1, forward strand.
CAAGAATCTTGTCACTTAGGGCGACTCATGTCCCTGGTGAACTAAATTATGGAGCGGACGCCCTCTCAAGAGGACCTCTTTTGGCGTCAGAATGGAGCCTGAACCCACGGATTGTGGAACAGGTCTGGTCACGATTTGGGAAAGCCTCTGTGGACCTGTTCGCCTGCAGGGCTAGCTCACACTGTGACCTTTATTTCTCCTTGAGGGAAGCAGACGCTCCATTGGGTATGGATGCTCTGGCACATGATTGGCCTGCAGGGGTGCTCTACTATGCCTTTCCACCTGTCCCTCTGATCGGGGCGACATTGGAACGGGTACGTCAGGGAGCTCTCTCCTTGATTCTCATAGCCCCCAGGTGGCCACAGAAAACGTGGTTCCCAGAGCTGATTTCAATGCTATCTGGGATACCATGGCAATTGCCTTCTCATAGGGACCTACTGACTCAGGCGCGTGGGCAGCTTCTACATCCACGTCCAGAGTTGTGGCAACTTTCAGCCTGGCCTCTGAAGGGATCTGGCTGAGAGCCTAAGGCTTTGGTTGCTTTGTCCCAAAACAAACAACAACAACATTAAGAACAAGGTTAACAAGGACCTGAGAGGTTACCCTATGCTTGGCTTGGGTTTTCTACCTCCACATCTGTCACCCAATTTCTTGTGACATGGTGGGTCCATTTTTCCTCCTGTTTCTCAGGATGTTCCAATGGGAAAAGGGGATGATAAGTATTCACACTGACGGAGCACGCTTAAGCTGTCTCTAGTTGGTGTGTACATATATATGCCCAGTGTAAACATCACCTTGGTGTTTCTTGCATTTGGCATTTTTTCCTCTTAGCATGTGCTTTCTGCATTCCCTTCAGAAAGTAGCTGGGAGATGCCTGTCTTTTAGGACGGATGTTCTCACATGCACTTTGCTGAGCATTTCAAGGGCGTGAATGGATTACGTTCCCATAGCAAGTATGTTGCACCGAGAGACCAACTGAAAGGGAACTGAAAGTTATGCACCATAACTCATGTTCCCTGAAGGAAGGGAACGAGGTGCAACATATCTGGCCCTTTTCAATGCTGAAAGCTCGGTGAAGTGCAATTTTGGAGAAAGATGGAGGGGCGCAAGCCGCTTAAGTACCCAGAGGGCGGGGCCTCTGGCGCGGCGGTGACGCCCCTAGCCGTAAAGGCGTGAGTATATTCCTTCAGGTAATCACGCGGGGCGCAATTCCCATAGCAAGTATGTTGCGCCTCGTTCCCTTCCTTCAGGGAACATGAGTTATGGTGCATAACTTTCAGTTTTGCTGTTTGGCTGGTGAAATCTGGATTGTCTACAAATTCATGTTGATGTGTCGAAGTTTGGCAACACTCAAGACTGAATTATGAGCTATGTCAGAGACCTGGATGAGCAGGCTATGTATCAGGACTGGAGACTCTAGCAGCACACATGAAGGTGGGAATATCTTGGAGAAGCTGTGAGCTCGACTTTAAGAAATCAATTCGGCTGTTTGGATTTTCTATCAGAGAATTTTGACCAGCGAGACTTTAAAAGGCAGAAACAGCAATTCACAAGTTTAGCCTGACCCAAACTGTGGCCTTGACGGCAAACTTATTGTAGCATATATGATGTAAATGCTAAAGATCAGACAAAGTGGTGATCACTCAAAAGTATTAGTAGCAGGCCAGTTATCAGAAGGTTCTAATGTTCTCCTCATGAAGGGTCATGGTTGCATTTGTATTTAAGAACACAAGGACAGAAGATCAGTGCATAAGGTGCTTTGTATTAAATATGATATTTACAATATGTACAAAAACAAAACAAAAACAACTGTCATCAATGTCATCAATCCATTCATTGTACCAATAAACAAAATATTTCAATAGATGAACAGATCTCCCAAATTATCCAGACTAAATCCAAATGCTTGTATTAATCCCACAGTTCATGAAATACCAAGGCCAGGGCAATAGTCCAGATAAGATTGAGGGGTTTAAATGTAGTCAATGAAGACCAAATAAATGTTCAGGAGCCTTTAACGCTTGTAAAGGTTTTTGGGTATGTGTGTAGGGAGCAGGCCACAGCATCTCCTACCGCACAAGACAACTCAGGTTCTGGCTCCGGGTTCTTTGGGCCTGAAGCCTAGTGGTAGCTCGCCATCATGGGAAACCTGGCCTCCATCATAGGAAATCTGGCCTCCCTCATAGAAACCTGGCCAGTTTGCTTGTTTCTGGTCTTTTAAGCACAAAACAGCAGTTTCTCACAGCTTAGAGACATCTAAAAGCTGCAGCAGCTCTGAACTTCCTCAGTCACCAGTCACACACACCTGCTTTCCCAAATGATGGGAGGAGCCATGTTTTTCTATGAAACTCAAATCTCACAAAATCTCATGAGATTTCACACTTAGTCCCAAAACAGTGGACAAGGTGAAAGCATAAAATTGAGGAAATAGAAGCACCAAAATTGACTGGGTTACACCCTCCCCGCTTTAATTCGTGCACGTCCTCGTTGCAGGAGAATTATTGGACTTTACCAGTTCTGAGCATCTGCTGCAGGGACGATGGTTTAAAGCCTGAGTATAGGCATCAGATAAGCCCTGAAACAAGGTTTGAACAACAGAAATTAATGGGTTACCCAATACAGAGTATTGCAGTCGACTTGGCTGGTGACGCTGCCGGGTAGATTGTCTGAGGGCTATCTCAGCCTCAGCATCATTAGATGCAGTGGCAGAACCATTATATGTCAGATCCAATGATGACTCAGATTGTTCAGGGCCAAGACCTTCACCCTCAGCCTCCACAGATATTGTGTCATCATGTAAGTCTTCAGTCATGTCAGTAAATATGTTTTCTTCCACAGGCAGTTCCACAGATTCAGAAGGGTAAACTGTAGTGTTTTCCTCCATCTTTGGCACTTCCGTTAGTTCTTCTGCCTTATCGACAGACGTGAGCGGCTCTTCATTGGACAGTGGCAAAGACTCCTTAGCTGTAGGTATTACACATGCAGGGGCTGTTACTGAACCTGATAATGAAGGATCAGCTTCAACAGTGTCACTTGGGACTGATGACCTAGTAAATCTCACTGCATCACTGGACTCAACCAAGAGTTCAGGTTGGATGGTTCTTTCAAAGCATTCTGGAACATCTGAATCAGAATCCTCTTCTCCTTCCAGAGCAAAATCAGAGTGATTCTGAGTTTGGCTACGAGTCTTTGGTCTACGGTTAGGAGCAGGTACAGGGAAATCTACTGTACTGGCTGAGAGGAACCCACAGGGCAGCAGTAGGTCTCGATGGAGTGTGCGAGTTGGTCCATCCCTAGTCTCAGGTTTTACAGTATAGACAGGAAGATCACCTGCACGCTTGACAACAACATACACCTCTTGCTCCCACCTATCTGCCAGTTTGTGCTTTCCACGTAATCTAACATTACGAACAAGCACTCTGTCTCCAACCTCCAGAGCACAGGGTGTCACTCGCTTATCAAAGCGGCTTTTATTCTTTTTGGCAGACTTGACAGCACTCTGTGTGGCTAATCTATAGCTTTCCTCAAGCCGAGATCTGAGGTTTTTAACATACTCTGAGTGGGAGGAAGATGGAGGTTCTCTAACTGGTAATCCAAAAGCTAAGTCAATAGGGAGCCGTGGGGATCTACCAAACAGGAGTTCATAGGGTGTAAACCCTGTGACCTCATTTCTTGTACAATTGTAGGCATGTACAAGGGGTTTCACGTACTCTCGCCACATAGACTTTTGCTTGGCTTCCAGTGTTCCCAACATATTTAGCAAGGTTCTGTTAAAGCGCTCGACTGGGTTCCCCCTTGGATGATAGGGGGTAGTTCGAGTCTTCTTAATTCCAACCAGCTCACAGAGTTCTTTGATTAATTTTGATTCAAAGTCTGGCCCTTGGTCAGAATGTAAGCGCTCTGGAATGCCATAATGGACCATAAAGTCATTCCAGAGACACTTGGCAACAGTTTTTGCCTTCTGGTTGGGAGTTGGTATGGCCACAGCAAATTTTGTAAAGTGATCAGTGAGTACAAGAATGTATTTGGTATTGGCACTGTAGTGGGCATGACCGTGTCCACTTTGATACACCTGTGTATTTTTGAACTGTTCCAGAGATGACCTTTACTGACCTCTCAGTAAAGCAAGACATTTACTACAAATTATTCCATTAGTTGTAATCTGAGAACATAGTCACCAAAAGAGACTATTTCTATCTTTGATTTTATTCTAATGTAATCAAAAGAATAACTTTTGTCATTTTCATGATGTGTGCTTTTAAGCTGTGTTATTCTGTAAGAGTTAAACTGTGTCACTTCTGCACATCACTGTGTTCACTGCTGTGTGAAAGTTGAAGACTCGGGTCAGAGAGACCCGGCCGTTTTGTTTAGAAAGTCAGAAGACAGTTAATCCGTTGTTTGCATGAGAATGACTCCAACATTCTCTGTCTTTTCCTAAACAATCTCCCTCTGCTGAATTTCACCTTGAATCGTGATAACAAGTGAACTGCTCGACTGTTTTTCTTTTGAACCAATGAAAAAGACACAAGTCTCTCTCATCTCTTTGATCCTTCTATTAAGTTCTAAGCTGTTGCTGGAACTGATGAGTCTGCTGGGAGCTTCAAGAGATGTGAACCTTTCCCAAAGAGCTGGATGACCTCAGTCAAACGCTAAGGACAGTCATTCAGTTAAAGGCTGATAACATGTTTGTTATGAGTCCACTTCGAACGAGCGTAAGCTCAAACTTTGTTTATTCCTTCCTGGAATAAGTTTATCTTGAAGTCAGAGGCCAGGAGCTGACGCATTTTCTGATGACCAACGCGAAACCAGGAGACGTTGAAAACGTAAACTAGAACCAGCTCGGACGTGCTGGGCCTGAAGGACTCTGTGCATCTGAAAGGCTGGTGTCATTTCTTTATCAGACTCGTCGTCGAAGGTAAAGAGCTGTTTACAAACGTACCTGGATTTTAGCAGAAGTCGGATGGGAAGTGTCACTTTTGGTAACATGCTCAAGACAATTTCCTGTAAACCATCTCTCTATCTTTCCTCCTATTCCCTTATCCCTCTCAATCTATCTGGAAACTATATTTAAGTTAAAGAGCCCTCAGACTAAATATGTTTAACATCCAGTATTGAAGTCTGTTGTGTTACATTCAAGTGTGCTGACGTGTTAAATTGCAAGAAAGTGAAATCCTGTCAATCAAGTGTAATGGTGTTAATTTAGTTGATTTATTCTAAATAAATGGTAGTGTCTTTGGCATATCAAACTAAGTTAACGTCTCTGTCACTTAATGGCTTTATTTATTTATCCATCATAAAGATCACAGAAATATTGGGTAAACTGAAAAAGAAAAGAATCCGTGAAATTACTATTCAATCTGAATAAGTAATTAATTAAGGATAAAGAGGTCAGCTTAATACTGACCCCTGCTAAAATCCTTTACATCTGGGTGGCACCGTATGTGTTTAAAGACACAATATGGTGGTCTCCCTCATGTTTACTTCAGCACTATTTGGCTCAATGGATAAAAAGTCCATGCACAGTAGTTCAAGAGGATGACTGGTCTTTATGTTGACCAGTGGGGCTGCTTTTTCAACCAAAGCCTTACGCCTAACACAACGTTCACATGTTTTAATGGTTCGGTCCACATCAGCTGCCATCTTTGGCCAAAAGAACCTTTGGCGTACCAGATCGAGTGTACGTTCTAGACCCATATGCCCCATATCTTGATGGAGGGCTTTAAGGACTGTAGAATGTAGGTTTGGAGGAAGAACCAGTTGGAAAATGAGTTTATCATCTTCCTGCCTTCTCCTATACAATACAGGTAACCCCCGATTTACGAACGAGTTAGAACGAGATAAGAACGGTTTGCAGCTCGATTCTGCCGTAGCTAGGGGGTGAAAAAAGCGTCCAGTTCGTAGGTCCTTATTCCGTTCGTAGGTCGTGGAAATACCGCTAACGGAGCCCGCTAACACATTTAAGCATGTACAGTAGTGTACTGTAATGTTAAACATTGCTATTCACATTTACAGAATAAATAAAAATATATTTTCTTACTTTGAGATGGTCAAAGCCGACATCTTAGGTTGCCATGCGTTGCCATGATTGTTGTCGGGCCGAGCAGCGCGGCAGCCGCCGAGTGAACCACCAGCAGCTGTTCAAGGCCTGTGTTAGCTAGCTGGCTAGCTTCTGCTAGCCAGGCCATGGGCTGGTGTTGGAGCGGCGGTGCGGCGCAATCTGCAGCTGTTGCTCCAGCCTGCTCCAGCCTGAGACGTCCACAGAGCTCACAGAGACGTTTCCAGCTCGTAATTAATCCATATGAAGCCATCCTGGTCACCAGTCTTCGGCCGGCTCCCGGCAGCTAACCTAAAATGGCGTCCGGTGTTCTACATTAATTTGTGACCGGAGACCCCAGTGACTGAACCTAAAATGGCGTCCGGTGTTCTACATTAATTTGTGACCGTGTAAACTGAAGACCTACTTCCTGCTGCCCAAGATTGCTCAAAAATGATCAGAAATGATCTTTTTTATCATAATTATTATTTATAAAGCCTTTAAAACAACCACAGCTGCAACAAAGTGATGTACACATGAAATTAAGAACATTTAAACACACAAAAAAAAAATGTTTTTTTTTTTAATTTATACAGTAATTTCATATTTTTATTAAATATGATACGTTCGTAGGTCCCGTTGTTACGTAGGTCGATGGAGTCGTAAGTAGGGGGTTTGCTGTACACCGTCCTCCAGCTCCAGCCTGCTCCATTCTCGCAGCAACAAGGGTAGCTCTGGCAATTCCTCTCGAGCTGTGTGGGGAACCTTTTCACCTGTCTCAAGCTGATAAACTACTTCGCGGATAGCAGGATCAGCTTGCTGTTCTGCTTTTAAATCATCATGTGATAGAGATGGAATAACTGGCAAGCCGTACAAGTCTTCCTTGACATAAGTGTCTGGAATGACCTTGATGCTAGCTGATAAGGACTCAACCATGGTGATAGAATATAATGAGTCTGACTGGAGGTGTGTTCTCACCAGACAACTCTGACAAATGGCATCCACAATGTCAGAAGAAATCTCCTTAGCATTGCCAGGTTCACACAATTGCTTTGTGAGTTGGTGAACTAGTTCCCACTCTTTGCATGGAAGATCTTTTTCTGAAGCTTCCCCATGAGAGCGCCTTGACAGGGCATCAGCATCTAAATTTTGTCTTCCAGCACGATACTGCATATTGAATGAGTATGTAGAAAGTGCGGCTAACCATCGGTGACTGGTGGCATCAAGCTTTGCTGATGTCAGGACATATGTGAGTGGATTGCTATCTGTAATGACAGTGAAGCTGGCACCATACAGATAATCATGAAACACTCCATTTCAAGGCCAGAAACTCAAGCTTATGCGCTGGATATCTTGACTCACTCTGAGACAAGCCTCGGCTGGCATAGGCAATTACTCTAAGCTTGCCTTCCTGCTCCTGGTATAACACAGCTCCCAGCCATATTGTGCTTGCATATGTGTGGAGAATATAAGGTAACTTAGGGTTGGCAAATCCAAGTACAGGAGCAGAGGTCAACTTCTCAAATACTGTATTAAAAGCAATTTGGCAATCAGTGGTCCACCTTTCACCAAAGGACTGTTTGGGATCAAGGCACTTAAGATCATTAGCCTTGGTGGACTGACGAACTGGTGCATAGCCACGTGTGAGGAGGTTTAGCGGTTTGACAAGGGTGGCATAGTCCTTAATAAACTGTCTATAGTAACCAGCGAATCCCAGAAAAGATCTTAGCTCTTTAAGGTTTCGGGGAACTGGCCAGGATTTTAATGCAGATATCTTCTCTGGGTCAGTTTCTACCCCCTTTTCAGACACAACATGGCCCAAATACCGCACACTGGTCTGGAAGAACTTACATTTTTCAGGGGACAACTTTAAACCAAACTCTTTTAGTCTGGTTAGTACTTGCATTAACCTTCTCTCATGTTCCTCAAGAGAGTCGGAGAAGACAATAAGGTCGTCAATGAACACAAGTACTTTATTAAGATGCAAGTCTCCCATACACTTCTCCATCAATCTTTGAAAGGTACTCGGGGCATTGGTTACCCCCTGTGGCATCCGATTCCACTCCCAAAAACCAAGAGGTGTGACAAATGCAGTTTTTGGCTTATCGTCTTCGTTCATCTCTATCTGGTAAAAACCAGATTTCAAATCCAACACTGTAAACCATTTGGACCCAGTTAAGGCCGAAAAGGATTCTTCCAAGTTTGGAAGTGCATACGCATCCTTAACTGTTTGTAGGTTTAACTTTCTATAATCAATACACAGCCTTACATCACCATTCGGCTTACGGACAACCACGATTGGAGAAGAGAACGGTGATTCAGACTCTCTTATAACCCCTGATTCAAGCAGGTCCTGCAGGTGTTTACGAACAGCTTCAAGATCTTGGGGATGGATAGGACGTGCTCGATGCTTGAATGGTGTCTCATCGTTGAGCTTAATGTGATGTTTCACTTTATTTGTACAGCCGAAGTCCGTTTCATGATGGGAAAATACTTCAGGCATGTTGTTCAATGTTGTTGTTATGCGCTCCTTCCATTCTGGTGAAATAGGAGAATCACCAAAATTGAACTCCAAACTAGTTTTCTTATGAGGCTTTGCTGTAGAGGCAACCACTTGTTGTGATAAGATGGTAGATATTTCACAAATGTCAGCAATAACAGACAAGGGTAGAATCCAGGTGTCTTGCTCTGATTCATTTTTGATGACTACAGGGACTTTACATGGCATGTGATGTGGAAGGGTGATCAAGCAACGCTGCACACATAGTCCTCCAGGAAGAGCTATAGACGGGTGTTCAATGACTGCCCATCTAACTCTAGACTGGGTGTCAATTTTGGCAGAACCTTCCAGGACCATTGTTTTCCCTGCTGGAATGAGGAATGGAGTTTGGCTCATTAGTCGCACAACCTCTGCACTTCCCATCTGGCTTTTCTTGTGACGCAGTTCCAGAAGTTTCATCACTGCTTTATAGCCATAAGCTTGGGGCTGAAAGGTGGAAAACTCACTGTCAATGTATTGAGCATACAATATCTCCAATGTGTTCATTCCAATAAGCACAGGTGATGTACTCTCTGGACGGACATCTGGAACAACTAAAGCAAGTGTTGAAACCTCAAAATCTGTTCCTAAAAAGTCTTTAGGGAAAGTCAACTGGAGTTCAACATAGCCCAGATAAGGCACAGATTGTCCTGCAGCCCCTTCCACTTCAAGCAGGTTGTTCAATGGCTTCACAGGTTGGTCAGAAAGGTTGTCGTTATAAAAAGAAACAGGAATGGTGGTCACCTGTGAGCCTGTGTCCAGTAGACAGTTACAGTTGGATCCAGAAATGTTCAGGATGGCAGAACATTTTGAGCCAATGAGCCCCTTTGGTAATTGGTCTGGAACTCTCTTTTCTATTAACTGTTCTGCACACCGAGTGATTTTCTTTTTATTCCTGGGACAAATTTGATCCCTGGCACCTCTTTGTCCCTCAAAAGGCACCGGACTTAGTTTAAATTATTTTGACGAAAGGAGGTTTGTTGCTTCTGGGCATGCTGCTTTTTCTTCTTGTCAACAAGGGTTGGATTGGGTTCGTTCTGGCACTGTGGTCTCATGTGACCATCTTCACCACATCTGAAGCAGTAGCCTGGTTTGGGCTGAGATGTGGTTCTGCGCGATGATGCCAAAAATTTATCAGGTTTTCCAGGGTGCTGCCTGAAAGTCTGAGTCTTGTGGTAAGAGGTGTTAGGCTGGTGAGCAGTCAGTAAGGCTAGCTGTTGCTGGACGTCAGCTAGCTGTTGGGCCAGTCTCTCCGTGGTGCTGGTCAGGACAGCTAAAGTTCCCTTTTCTTCACCATTACTATGGGCAAACTGAGAATGGGTCGTAGCTTTCTGCTTTGTAGACCCCAGGTGCTGTTTCATGCGCAGGGCTTTTGCTGCTTCCTGGTCTTCTTCTGTACGTAAAAGGAGCAACAGTTCAGCAAAGTTAGGTGGCTTTACTTTTTTCTGTTTCAATTGAAGCTCTGCGATTAAGTTGTCGTCCCAGCACCCACGACAGAACTGTTGTAATAATTGACGGTTGACATCAGCCTCTGCCACACCCCCTCTTTTCATTGCAGAATTCAGCGTAACTTGGAGCCGTTGAAGGTAGGCCGATGGTTTTTCTCCGACATCTTGGAAAGTATCCATAAATTTAGCAAACAGTTCATCACCATCCTGCACTGTTGCATGTGCAGAATCAAGTGTCTCCAAGTACACAGTGGGCAGTGTGTCAGGACTTACCGTAAACACCGGTGTATAATACGCACTTTTATTGCTCATTTGAATGTCATGCGTATTATACACCGAAGCGTATTATCTACAGATTTTTTCCCATATTTTTAGACCCATTTTTGGCTCTGATTCGCTGTTTTTCATTTTGGCCTAAAAATGGTGCAGTACCAGTTTCGGCCGCTATGGGCGCTAATGCACCCTGTAGTCTGTTTACCTGCAGACTGTACCTGGAGGCGTATCCTGGCGCCATCTAGTGGCCATAAAAAAGACTGTCACGGCAGCGCGTATTATACACCGAAGCGTATTATCTACCGATTTTTCTGATTTATTTCCAAATATTGGCCAAAGCGTATTATACACCGGAGTGTATTATACACCGGAGCGTATTATACACCGGTGTTTACGGTAGGTGCTTGACTATATCACCAGCTGGAGGCAAGAGACTGTCCACTATTCTTCTCGAACGCTGGAGATCAGACACAGCCGGGTCCTTCAATAACAATTCCACTCCAGACCTCCATGTTTCAAAGTCTGCTTCATGATTTGGTCTGGGTGCACGTCCTGAAAACATTCTGAGCCGTTGATGATGTGTAGAACTGTCTTCATTCTTTACAATGTGCTCCACGACATAGCGCTGGACCTCGGGTGGATGGAGATTTATGCTGGCAGTGGATCGTCTTGGTGTTGGCTGTGAAGTGGAACTAGATCGTTGCTGTGGTTCACTGCCTGAAATTGGGACAGTGGTTAGTGGAACTGACCAACTTGTGACTGATGGTGGGACAGGTGATGGGTTGCTCATTGATGGTACTGGTGGGGACACAACAGCCTCACTATCAGTGGGTTGCTCTTTCACCGGAACAGCAGGTTTGAGTGCAGCAATAGAGAGACCAATCTGAGTCATCATTGCTGTTAGTACTTCACCATAATCCAAACCAGTCAGTTTAGCCAAGTTCTGCAGATCAGATAGACATGATGAGGTTCTGCTTTGCACAGCACGTGTAGTGCAGACAGTAGGTAAATCAGAAATACAAAAAGTACCAGTGTGATCTTCTAATTCCAAAGTGTATGGTAACTTTGGCCGTAACATTTCTAAAGCGGCACTGGAACAAAATTCGACCACTAGTGACTCATGAAATTCAGAGTCAGGTTCAGAAATTATTTCAAATCTATTAATCTTGCCATACTGTTTTAAAAAGTCAAAAACTTCATCCTTACTGTCACTTACTGATATGCCCTCTACCAAGACAGCATTTGGGATTTTAATACCACATTGCAAAAACACATCCATCATGCAAGATAGCCAAATGAACCAAAAATACAGATTAAACAACCAAATAACCCTCCTGGCTAGCTCGCCATAAAATATTGTAGCATATATGATGTGTAAATGCTAAAGATCAGACAAAGTGGTGATCACTCAAAAGTATTAGTAGCAGGCCAGTTATGAGAAGGTTCTAATGTTCTCCTCCTCATGAAGGGTCATGGTTGCATTTGTATTTAAAGGACAACACCCACCATGACACTAACAATTCACCATATTGTACAATTACTGTAATTTATTATTAGGTCTATTTTCATTTTTGCATTTGGGCCAGGCGAGGGTTAAAAAAAAAAAAAAAAAAACACTCCCGAATGAATCCGGAAACCTGGCCGAAGAGTCCCGAAGGGTCATGCCTTTTGTTACATCGATCTCCACCCAGAAGGCAGAAGGTAGGAGTGAGTTTCCATGGAGGTTTATGAGAGAGAGTGGTAGTTAAAACTGCATATTTCCTGCATATTTCCTGGTGCATTTGTGTGTATATGGACCAGCGCTCTGATTTTATTTATTATTTATTTTATAACACCGCTGCGGACCTTTTGCTGCTCTCATTCATTCTGCCCCTGAGGAGCGAGCCGCGAGCCGCGCGCGTCTCTGGCTCCTCGTTCCGCTGGTCACCTTTGAAGTTCCTCGTGCCGGTGTAATTTGCTCCCTCGAGTGTATGTACTGTATTTGCTCTCGTTTGCCTTGTTGCGGGGAGCACGGGTCGGGAAGCACGCGCGCGCAGAGCTCAGCTGAGCGGCTGGCTGCCTTTCTGGTCACGGGGGGAGAGAATAAAAAGTCGATGCGGAAATGAATGAATTTGTCGCGATCAAACGAATTAAACTAGTATGTCTAAGTGGATGCTCGCTCAGAATATGAGTGAGCGACAGCAGGATTAATCAACACAGGCAGCTTTAGGGAATATTTAAAAATGCTTCCTTTTTCTTTTCCTCGCTCGCCTAACTCCAAGGCGTCACTTTGGTGACGTGAATGCCCTTGTGAATGCCCATATATGGAGAGGGGCAGATTTTCCCGGAGCTGCATGCTAAAATCTGCTATAAATCATGAAATAACACATTTAGTGTTATTTCTCCACAATATAATAATAATAATAATAATTGTCTAATCTTGTCATCTGCGTATGTTTCCCATACACAGACGAAATTCGTCTCTGCATTTAACCCAACCACCTACCAGGCGGTGCAGTGAGCAGCCATAGAAGGCGCTCGGGGAGCTGGAGAAATAGGTGTGCACTCATAGACACCCCAAGATGTGTAGTGGCCGGGACGCGAACCCGCGTCCTTCGGGTCCCAAGTCAAACGCCCTAACCACTACACCATCTTGGCTCCTCTATAAGTAAACGCTCCTGTATTATTTTTAAATAAACTAATAAATATTAATGGCGATGCAATTTGAAAACATGGTGGGTGTTGGGCTTTAAGAACACAAGGACAGATGATCAGTGCATAAGGTGCTTTGTATTAAATATGATATTTACAATATGTACAAAAACAAAACAAAAACAACTGTCATCAATGTCATCAATCCATTCATTGTACCAATAAACAAAATATTTCAATAGATGAACAGATCTCCCAAATTATCCAGACTAAATCCAAATGCTTGTATTAATCCCACAGTTCATGAAATACCAAGGCCAGGGCAATAGTCCAGATAAGATTGAGGGGTTTAAATGTAGTCAATGAAGACCAAATAAATGTTCAGGAGCCTTTAACGCTTGTAAAGGTTTTTGGGTATGTGTGTAGGGAGCAGGCCACAGCATCTCCTACCGCACAAGACAACTCAGGTTCTGGCTCCGGGTTCTTTGGGCCTGAAGCCTAGTGGTAGCTCGCCATCATGGGAAACCTGGCCTCCATCATAGGAAATCTGGCCTCCCTCATAGAAACCTGGCCAGTTTGCTTGTTGCTGGTCTTTTAAGCACAAAACAGCAGTTTCTCACAGCTTAGAGACATCTAAAAGCTGCAGCAGCTCTGAACTTCCTCAGTCACCAGTCACACACACCTGCTTTCCCAAATGATGGGAGGAGCCATGTTTTTCTATGAAACTCAAATCTCACAAAATCTCATGAGATTTCACACTTAGTCCCAAAACAGTGGACAAGGTGAAAGCATAAAATTGAGGAAATAGAAGCACCAAAATTGACTGGGTTACAACATTTCAAGGGCGTTTTTTTATGTCAAGGGCGTGAATGGATTACGTTCCCATAGCAATTATGTTGCACCGAGAGACCGACTGAAAGGGAACTGAAAGTTATACACCATAACTCATGTTCCCTGAAGGAAGGGAACGAGGTGCAACATATCTAGCCCTTTTCAATGCTGAAAGCTCGGTGAAGTGCAATCTTGGAGAAAGATGGAGGGGTGCAAGCCGCTTAAGTACCCAGAGGGCGGGGCCTCTGGTGCGGCGGTGACGCCCCTAGCCGTAAAGGCGTGAGTATATTCCTTCAGGTAATCGCGCGGGGGCGCAATTCCCATAGCAAGTATGTTGCGCCTCGTTCCCTTCCTTCAGGGAACATGAGTTATGGTGCATAACTTTCAGTTTTGCTGTTTGGCTGGTGAAATCTGGATTGTCTACAAATTCATGTTGATGTGTCGAAGTTTGGCAACACTCAAGACTGAATTATGAGCTGTGTCAGAGACCTGGATGAGCAGGCTGTGTATCAGGACTGTAGACTCTAGCAGCACACATGAAGGTGGGAATATCTTGGAGAAGCTGTGAGCTCGACTTTAAGAAATCAATTCGGCTGTTTGGATTTTCTATCAGAGAATTTTTACCAGCGAGACTTTAAAAGGCAGAAACAGCAATTCACAAGTTTAGCCTGACCCAAACTGTGGCCTTGACGGCAAACTTATCTCAACTCCTTGTGGCATGTTCTGAAAAAACAAAGATGCTTTGTCAGTCACCACACCCCTCCCTTCCCCAAGGCCGGGGACATGTGATGGAACCTCAACCGAGCTGAGGATAATAACATCTCTTATTTGGACAGTGGCTGAGAGGGGAGGCTCTGGACTATGCTATGACCTTCCCTTAAAATTCAATGTCTATATGTACATGTATCATGTCCATTTATGTTGCTTCGCTGTGGTAGTTTTTTTTAAATGCCTCAAGTCGTGCTCTGTCTAGGACACGGTGTGAAAGATCTTTTTTATACCGTCTCTCCTCATGTTTTCTTCCCTTTTCTCATCCAAGCAAAACATTATTCTGAATAAGAATAAGAGGGCCACACTTTTATAGTAGCAGCTTCGTGCACTCCACCCATCTTCGGACGACTGTCCGTACATGTTCTCGTTGTACCTCGGTGCAATGATAATAAAGTTTATTCTGATTCTGATAACAGTCTGCCTGAAAAAATTAACAACTGTGGCTTATCTCAATCTGACTTCCCCTGTTTGGCCTCGAAGCAGGCAGACATATCAAATTTCTCCTGGGATATGTGTAAACTGAGAAAGCTCTGTGAATGCTTATCAGAACTGTAGCCTACTGACTGACACCATCATCGTAACAGGACTATGGGCTTTCTGGAAGTGCTTCAGAGACAAATCTCACTGTCTTGTCATCAAATGCATATGTAATGTGTCTATAAATGTGCTTACTGGTAGAGTTTTTTTTTATGTCTAAAATTGTGTCCTGATAAAGACAAGGTGTGTAGAGATCTTTTTTTGTAATACCACTATCCTCTCTTCATGGCGTTTTCCCTTTTTTTCCTATCTAAACAGAATAAGGGGACATGATCTTAGGAGCATCAGCAACGTTCACTCCGTCCATCTTTTGGATGACTGTATGAACATAATCTCACTGTATTTTGGTACAATGATGATAAAGCTTGTTATTCTGATTCTGATACTCTTGAAAACAAATGCTCTAATATCTAGTTTATCAGTTTTGATTTAAATGTCAATCTGAGAATGTGGCACCATTTCTGAAGGGGGAATGGTACTGAAACTGCAAATATAACTTATACAAACTATTTTGAGCAGAATCTACTTTAAAATATAATTGTTTCAATTGAATCAGTGTTCAAGCTGAGTGTTTTTATTGTTTTGTTTTGAATCAGAAATATTAATCACAACCAAGTTTATGATTTTTTTTTTTTACTTTGCACTAACGTTTTAACTGTTCATCATTCTTTTTGACCCAACCTCCATCTCACTGAAGGTGTCGCTTTGCTCTGATGCAAATAAACCATTGTGTGTCTGCAGAACAAACACAGAATTGGATTTCCATCCAGTGGGTATCTAATGAGTTAGACCTGTTTGCACAAGGACTGCTCTGTGACACAGATCAGCAGGTTTTCTTAAGATAAATCATTGTGACATTCAGGTGCCAGTAAAGTGTGTCTGTCACATGGGGCTATAATCTCCAAAGGAGGTCCTTTGTTTATTTTACGGTTATCAACTGAGCAGTAAAACTGTCAAAATGAGAACTTTACTCTATGTTGCAGTTTAAACTGAGTGAGAAACTCATTACAGTAGTATCCCACTTTAAAGCAGATTATACATTGTTTTTGTTTACTGCCATTAAATCTCATATTGTATGCAAAAAATAAGGGATAGAAGAAGATCCAGCTTGTTGATTTTTGATCGCTTCAGTCCAAAAGAAATGTTGAGCTAAACATCCCAAGGATGAGATATTCAAAGCAGTAGAATCTGTCTAGCCTCAGATTTTCAAAGATAGCTCATTTGAACAAAACTTATCATAAAGACATAACAGCTCCACCGGTCTTGACATAACTGGGAGGCTGTATCATGCAGCATGACCTAACACCAAACTGTGAACAGACACGTATTACACATGGCAATTCAGTTCCACCAAATAAAAGCATCTCCAATAACATTAAGCTTGTTTTTCTATGACATATATACTTTTACCAAAACTATGCATAAATGAAAAAGGCGTTCAATACAAGATCAACTGGACTTTATTTGTTACAGAAGACGTTTCGACCTCTATCCAGAGGGCTTTTATCAGAATTGATAAAGCCCTCTGGATAGAGGTCGAAACGTCTTCTGTAACAAATAAAGTCCAGTTGATCTTGTATTGAACGCCTTTTTTTGATTTGATCATGTCCTGGACGACTGAGAATCTTCACCAGCATATGCATAAATGCCACACATTTTCTTTTCTATTGCCAAAGAGGCATGTTGTTTGTTGGTTATAGTACTTTTTTTACTTTGTTTTCTTGGTGTCTGGTTTGAGTCGTTGTGGTGCAGCAACAGGTGAGATACTTTCTTTATCATGGATCTATTGAGTCTGTTTTCTCTGTTTGTAGGCTGCTGCCATTCTGCCTCCATTTCTTGGTGGTCTTTGTTTATCTGAACAGAAAGAATTACGCTTAAAGTGAGAGATATGGTCAAACCTAATTTAGCTTTTCTCACACAAATTTGTTAGCAAGGTGGTCAGTGCTGCTGTGTTGTAATGCTGGAGCTGCAGGTTTAAGACAAGGTTGCCCCTGGAAGGGTATCCATTGTGAAACAATTGCCAAATCTTTCATGCAAGTATGTGGGCTGTCATGACCCCTGCATAAGGGAGCAGCTGCAAAAACAACAATACGACTATAGAACCAGAAGAGCGAGACAAAAATGTGTGGTTTCACTCTTATAATCGGAAGATAAAACTCTCCCAGTTTGTAAAATACTTTATTTAATCAGTATTTTGGGGTATGAGATTACTTTTTTAAGCAAATAGTGTGGCAAGTTACTGGAATATATATTTACATCTATTTACACAAACATTAGCTATACTTTAGGATGACGTCTGAGTTTCCTGTAAAAAAAGGGAGATTTAGAATTCATGTAATTTTACTAGTTTTTTTTTTTTCTTTTCATAATGACACCATGGCTTTCCAGTACATTTGTAAAACCATGCTTCAATATTTTCACAATATAAATCATGCTGGTTTTGCTTCAGGCACAATTAAAAACATTACATTCTTTTTTTATTTTATTTTATTTTTTTACAGGACTGCCAATTTATCAAACAAAACTCAGCTCAGAACACTAGTTGCATACAAGAAAGTTTTCCTGACTGATCAGAAACCAGATGAAATGAAATCTTTACATAAAACTGCAGCCGATGGGCAACATTTAAACGCAGCAGGATCTGACAGGCTTTCTTTATTTAATTGTTTTGAATAAATTCTAATTAAAAAGTATTCAAGTCCATCTGCTCTCAGTGTCAATCAAACTGATTTTTTAGCATAATTACAAATTCTGTATTATTTAATGGTATTAATGTATTGTGTTTGAAAACAAGATGGGTACCGTATTTACGTTGAAGTTAAATTGTAGCTTTGACTTTAGGTTTGTTTTTGATACAACTCTCCCTTTACTCACAGTACGGTAGTCTTGCTTCCTAAGGTCTGTAAACTTCCAAACAGGATGACCTTTGAACCCATCATTACCACTTTACTCTCCACCTCTCCCACACCATCACATCCAACACTGATTCTTCCCAGGGGTTTTATAGAACCATTCAACCACAAACTTTCATTTATGGTTTTCACAATCCCTGAGGCTCACATCATCACTAAAAATCCCCCAGAGTGTTTTCTTTCATTCCTTCGTTTTGTGTAATGTTTAAAACAGCCAAGATGTCAGTCATCAGCCATGCGTCTTGCAGACATTGCACAAACACATACAGTACTTAACTCTTAATCACACCAAACTCCATATGTTTTTCACTGCTGGCCCTGACTTCATTGCTCTCCTGAATATTTTCCCACCAGATTCTTCTGGATGACTGCTGTGGTTTGAATAAACTCCACCCCTCACCCCCCATCTCTTGAGACTCTCGATGGAGGAATGTGGCAGACTTTGGAAGAAGCTCCACGCCCTTCTCCCTCCCCGCCGTTTGTCTCTTCTTACCCTCTTCCAGTCACGCACAGCTAAGCCAACCTATTCATCGAGGCAAAATTTGGGCTTCACCCTTCACACCTTACCTACAACGATGTAACATAACGCCAAATTCCATGAGCCAGATCTGTACCAGCTACTTTCACAACATTATCAGGAAACATTTCCAGGAGGTTTTCTCAAAGTATTTACAACCAAACATGGAGAAGTTTCACCTAAATAAAAATGTGCACATTAACAAAGCATGCGTCGATCTTGAGCTCATAACAGTGATTTCATACATGAAAACTAATACAGAACCTTTTTACGATTGGAATTATGCTATAGATTCATAAACTGAGGTGTTTTCATATAAACTAACAAAATACAACTGTACAGCAACTATTTTACATGTTTCACTGATTTCAGGAAGCCTGCAAGAATGGTGCAGGCCAACATTTGGGTGTTTTCCAACAAATAGAAATCCAAATGGTTCAGTCTATCATGACAGTTCTTGTATCTTACATCACATTAAATTTAAGAGGGAACAGTTTGAACAAACATGGCACTGGATGTTATTTTAAATTTTATTCAAACTGGCTTAGAATGATTGTGACTCAAAATTGGAGGAAACAGGCCGATTTTTGGACGCAGCATAAATTCTGTGTTTGTGACCAAACAACCAACAAAACACAGGGCTGCATTTTGAATAGCCAGCATTAGAAAAACAGACTATTTTTGCATTTACCACTTGTAAATTTATATTTTAGGCTGTGCACGTTATTTTGTTGTCCATCTCAGCCCACATCATACTCACTTTGGTTTGTATTTTATACACTTTGCCAACCACCTCACTTTTTTGATTTGGGCACCAGGATGGCTCAGTGATCAGCACTGTTGCCCCCCAGGTTAAACTTGGGTTCTTTCTGTGCAGTTTATATGTGCTCCTCATGTTTGTGTGGGTTTTCACCAGGTACTGCAATTTCCTCTGTGCAAAATGTGCATGTTCAGGTTCTGCTTTCAGGCCCAGATCTCCCTTGCAAGAGAAACGTTGATTTCAATGGGATTTCCCTGATTAATAATAAAATCTTCTCAAGTATGCTTTTGAAATTAAGATGAGAAGTTATTGACCAGTTTTCAGGATTATTTATCATCTGCATGGTTTTTGAGCCAAGGCATGTTTTCTGTCAGAGGAGAGCTCCTGAGCAGGTGTTCAAATACAGCTCTAACGCTCCTTAGGTGGATTTGATTTGTTTGCTTTGACTCTGTCTGCTTTAAGAGCTAATCACTTTTTTTAACATGTTCAAAACTCGAGACAAAACTGTGCACCTCAACTCTTCAAGAGATTTGAGAACCACTGCAAACATTGCACAACTTTTTGGAGTCTCTGTTGTAAACATATTTCATCAAATTATCGCAGCCCATGAACTTGTGGTCATTTTCACACCTGATAGTCCGATAGACTGTTCAACTGGGGACCAAAATTTAGACCATTTGTTTATATTTTCAGCTGGTGTGGTTCACATTCACACTGGAGCCAACCTGTTAATCCTCTAAGTTTTCATTTTTTTTTTCTCTGTTTTTAAATAGTATCTCTGTTTATAATATGTTATTTGTCCTGCTTGTTTACAACGGACTTTGTTTACATATCTTGTTACTGTTTTTGTGGTGCTGTTTGTTAATTACAATACCTGTTTGTTTTGTATAT
>JBBPBX010006885.1:54783-66942 GCA_038048925.1 Garcialebias charrua
GCACCAAGAACTACTGAAGGAAACGACATGAAAACCTCTGAAGAAGACACTTCTTCTTCTTCTGGAAATAAAAACAAAAACTGAGTGGCGTCAAATTTTTGCGGTTTTAGGATTTCTGTTTTGTCTGTGGCACATGTGCAAAACAAACATTTTTCAACAATGGACTCAGCATGAGTGGAAGATGAAGCAGAAGACCATGGAGAATGTTGTTTTTCACACAAGCCAGCTGACGGCTCTGTATGAGGTGTGAGACATGCTCGTTTGTTTGCCCTGTGCTGTAGTCCACTTCCTGCTTTTGGAGCGGTCTCTGGTCTGCTTTCATTCACACTGCATTCGAACCACGCTAGAGTTCACTTCAATCGAACCAAGAACTAGGTATTTAGGCGCACCAGAGTTCGCTTTTTTGGTCTGCATCAGAGTTTGTTTGCACATTCACACCTTCCCAAATGAACTTAACTTTCTAGGCAAACGGACGAGAGTTCGATAAAAAGTGGAATAAACGGGACTGGTGTGAATGCACCCTATGTGTACTTCCTGTGCTCACCTCTGATATTTAAATGCATCAATGGTAAGTGGATTGTACCTAATATACATACCTGTATAGCACCTTTCTATCTAAGCAAGATAATCAAAGCTCTTCACAACACAATCTGTGCCTCATTTATCCATTCATACAGCACTCTACTGACTGAACATATCATTCTAAAGAGACTAATCAGTGCTTTTTAGGTCACATGCGTACACCAATGGGACACACATCCTATGCAATGAGGAGTTCATTGTCTGCCCCAGGGACATTTCGTGTGACTGCTGGTGGAATCGAACGCACAACTCTCCCACTGGAGGACGACCGCTCTAACCACACAGCCACAATAACTACTGGGTATTCAATCTGTCACATTCTCTATGCAAATAAACAGACAATCTATGTACAGTATATATTTAGGTTTTAGCTGAGCAACAAACAGGAGATCAGCAGCTCTACTGATGTTTCTGCAAAAACAAAAATACCTAACTAAACCATTTTTCATATGACAGTGATGACTTAAGACAAGCGTTAGCCTAAAATAAATGATTTGTGATCTTCCAGCGCTTATCGTGCCCGTACAGCTCTGCTGATAAAGACACAGAGACACTAAAGCTTCTAACCCCTTAGATTAGAAGAGCTCTGGGGTGAGCCATCACATGCTATCTACATAACTTTGCAGTGTACATGACTGCTGTACTGTATATGTGTGTGGCATGCTTCACTAGAGAACAATGATCCTTGTGATTAAATTGGCATGTAGCAAAGCCTTTTACTACACAGTAACGGCAGCACAGTCATCCCCAATAAATCTAAAAAGGGAAATTGTTGAGGCAAGTCTTTTTTGTCATGTTTTAATGATAAATATTGGAAAGATCCAATTACAGTATGTTGACTTTTTATGCATAAAAAACTGTTTAGTGTATCTATACATAATATTTTGCAACTAGCTGGCAGTTGTGCCTATTTTTTGTTTGACAGAATTATTTACATTTGGACGTAATCTTTTAATGTGGCCTATAAAAGGATGTCTTTTAGGCTGCTGGATGAATATAGGTACCAGTAAGTGCATTTCAGAACCCCCTCTGATTGTAGCCTGAGAGATCAGGTCGAAGTCTGCCCCGAATGTGTTCACATTATCACTGTGTTTGGGATTGGATCACCCAGGACAAAGGTTAGCCCCAGGTGTGGACAGCTTCTACAGCATTATGTCCTCTGGGCCCCTGGGCTCCCCCTGCTTCAGTTTTGGGGAAACCAGTTCAGTGTAATTGGACACAGTACGGTGATAATGGTCTGCGCACATTACTAGACCACCATGTAAAACTTGGTGCCTGACTGACAAGTTCCACTTGCATCTTTCAGTCGATCATGATGTTCTATATTCAGAAACAATCAAACATATTTTATTTTAAAAGTTTTATAAATTTATTTAGTGATTTTTTTTTATTTATTCTCTGTCAATTTGAATTTTGTGTTTGTCCAAAAATTATTTTAACTACCGGTAGCTTGTTCAGCAGAGGCAGCTTCTGTAAACACTGCAGACATTTTAGTATTGTTAATTTTGGGGGGATGAGTGAAGCCATATAAATATTTGTAATCTATTGTAGTATAGTTTGGGAACATTTTGTCTGCAGAATAAGAATGTATTTAAAGCTGTCTGAGGTGGTGGGAGTGCTGTCAAAAGTAGCCATAAGGGAGGTCTTTTAACACCCCCATTGTAGGACTTGGATGTTACTTCAGGACAAGTGAGTGGGTCAGAGTCAGAGAATCTTTATTGTCATTTGCGCCGCATGTGGTACATGTGATGAAACGAGATTATGTACACAGAGTTACATCCAACAACAAAATGTAAGAGAAAAACAGTAATAACATCTAGGATATAACTAAGAAAAACATCAACTAGAAATACTGTACACTAAGCACTAATGTACCGTAATAGAAAAACATCATTACAAACAGCAGCACGAACATGAGTCTGTATGAGCAGATGAACACAGATGAACACAGCAACAAGAAAACAGATCAGCATCAGCATGATGTGATATTTTGCAGTGATTATTCTTATTATTTATTTTTTCATGAGCCTAACAGCCTCAGGGTAGAAACTGTTCCTCAGTCTAGTGGTTCTACACGCTCCTCAACCTCCTTCCTGAGGGGAGTGAGGCAAAGAGTGTGTGTGCTGGGTGAGTGAGGTCTTTCATGATGCAGGTGGCTCTCTTCCTATCTGAGGTGTAAATGTCTGTGATGGTGGGGAGACTGACTCCAACAGACTTCTGTGCAGCCTTCACCACTCTCTGTAGAGCTTTTCCTCTCTGCAGCTGTGCAGCCTCCATGCCACACATTGATGCTGGAGCACAGGATGCTCTCCACTGCACACCTGTAGAAGGAGGTGAGGACTGGGCTGCTCAGACCAGCTCGTCTCAGCCGTCTGAGGAAGTAGAGTCTCTGATGACCTTTCTTGATCAGGCTGGTGGTGTTGTGGCTCCAGCTGAGGTTATCATTCATGTGTACACCAAAGTACAGGTAGTCCCCGATTTACGAGTGTCTGGACTTATGAGGTTCCGACTTTACGAGGTTATCATATTTAATAAAAATGTGATTTATTTTTATTTTTATTATTATTTTTTTTGTGTGTGTTTAAATGTTCTTAATTTCATGTGTACAGCACTTTGTTGCAGCTGTGGTTGTTTTAAATGGCTTTATAAATAAAGTATAATTGTTATTTTTATGTTTTATTTCAATTTTTAGCGTATTAGCGATCGCTCCCAACGCGCAGCCGGCAGACATAAAACGAGCGGATCGCCGCCGCCTGACCATGCAACGAGCGGAGCTAAGCGGGCGGGGATTAGACATGCCGGCGAAGGGACCTTCTGCGGCCGGGAGCTGCTGGCTTTTGAGGACCGTGCGTCCGATCAGAGGTTGCCTCATACGGATAAAATAGCTGGAAACACTCGGTGAACTTTGTGGATGTGTCTGGACTGGAGCAGCAGCAGCAGATCGCTCAGCGATCGCTCCCAAAGCGCCGCGCGACAACATTAGCTCATGGGCTAAGCTAAGGCTAGGCTAAATGCTAAGCGGACCCCGACCAGAACCAAACCGAACGACGGCCGGCGGCCGGGAGCTCGCCTAAGATGTCGGATGGACACCAGCTAACGTGGAGAAGCAGCTCCGACAGCCTTTTTTGGATGTGCTACACGCTAACGAGCGCTAACGAGAGCAGGCCTAATCTGGTGGGGGCTAACAGGTAACGTGGGCAGCTTGTTTGGATGAGTCAGAGAGTCAGAGTCAGAGTCAGAGAGAATTTATTGTCATTTGCACCGCATGTAGTACATGTGTTGAAAACGAGATTATGTACACAGGGTCCCAGTTACATCCAACAACAAATGCAAGAGAAAAACAATAATAACATCTAGGATTAACTAAGAGAGACATCAGCTAGTAATACACTAAGCCCTAATGTAGTAGAAAAACATCATTATAAACAGCAGCACGAACATGAGCAGATGGTCACAGATGAACGCAGCAACAAGAAACAGATCAGTATCAGCATGATGTGACATTTTGCAGTGTTTATTCTTATTATTTATTTATTCATGAGTCTGACAGCCTCAGGGTAGAAGCTGTTCCTCAGTCTAGTGGTTCTACATTTGATGCTCCTCAACCTCCGTCCCGAGGGGAGTGGTGCAAAGAGTGAGTGTGCTGGGTGAGTGAGGTCTTTCATGATGCAGGTGGCTCTTTTTCTGCGGAGAAACAGCTTTCGGTAAGTTTATTAAATATTTTTCTGGCTCCAAATATATGAAGTTAGCGTACTAACAGTCCTTCCTTTAAACAGTTTGGACTGCGTGGTGCTGCAGAAAGCTGGGGACCTCGGACGTAACGCAGCGGAGCTAAGAGACGAGAGAAGCTGCGCTCGTAAGAACTCGCTCGTAAGTCGGGAACTACCTGTATAGGAATCAGTGATTCGTGCATCTCTCAGCTTCAGAGGGTACAGAACGCTGCTGCACAACTTTTAACTGGCACACGAAAGTTTGACCACATTTCTCCTTTTAGCCTCCCTGCACTGGCTGCCCGTACATTCCAGGATTCATTTTAAAGTTCTTTTATTTGCTTTTAAAGCGCAAAATGGTCTTGCCCCGCCCTATCTGTCCGAGTTGCTGCAGCCATACACACCCTCTCGATCCCTCAGGTCATGTGATCAGCTGCTCCTGAGTGTCCCAAAGACAAAACGCAAGCTCAGAGGAGACCGTGCTTTTGCTGTGGCAGCTCCTAAACTGTGGAACAACCTTCCCTTGAACATCAGACAGGCCTCTTCCCTGTCTGTTTTTAAATCTCTTCTTAAAACCCATCTCTTCTCCCTGGCCTATGACACCATCTGCGATGTTGACTTTTAATAATTTTAGTCGCTTGTTTTATCTGATTGTATGATTCCTCAACTTTTATTATGTGACTCTTATTTATTTTAATCATTTTATTACCTGATTGTGATTGTTTTGTTGTGTGTACAGCACTTTGGTCCTGTAGGTGTTTAAAGTGCTCTATAAATAAAGCTGGTATGGTATGGTATAAATCTCCACCCCGATAAGACGGCTACCGTATTGCCGCAGCCGTATAAGTCATTTTTTGCATGAATTTGTACGCCCTGCGACTTATGAGGCGAAGCGACATATTTATGTTTTTCCCCCCAATACAATATTAATAACCAGTGGTTAATTTGAGCTGGATCCCGCCGGAACAAGATCCGGGAACTCTCTGATTTTGACCCGCTCTGTTCCTGTAACACTTTCATCGGATCCACCAACTCCGCCCCTAAAAGTCCAAAGTCATCGTGCATTTTTATTTATTTATTATTAAGAATACAACGAGGAGACGTTGCTCTTAGTCAGGCGGCGCAGCGCAGCGCAGCACACGCGGCGCAGCGCAGCACACGCGGCGCAGCGCAGCACACGCGGCGCAGCGCAGCACACGCGGCGCAGCGCTCTTTAGAGGAGAGGATCCTATAGGCAGGGGGGGAGTGAGGACGAAGTGACAGATATGGTCACATTTACACACCGAGGTTCTGTGCAAAGACCTTCTCTCCTCCTCTCCAAATATTGTCCCTACAGCGGCGCTGCACACTGAAAAACACCCCTTCTCTCCTCCTCTCAGACCCCCGAAACAAACGAGCATTTATTCAACAGAATAAATAAATGCTCTGTGGACAGTGCACGTTACGCACAGAAACGTCTCCAGACAGCTCTACAGAGCGCACACAACATCAGGTGTCTGAACTCCTGCTACATTTCAGACATACTAAATTTAAAAAAAGCTTACTGTAAATAATGAATTAAAAATACAAAGAGGTGTTTGATATGTTATTCACATTATACGTCACGTTTCAAAATGGTAAATGGTAAATGGAGCTTACTTACATAGTGCTTTCCAGCCCCCTATGAGGGGCCCCAAAGCGCTTCACAGTACCAGCCATACACCCATTCATACACCGGTAGCGGTAGCCTGCCATGCAAGGCGCTGCCAGTCCTACCGGCACAGAAGGCTGCACAGAAGTCTGTTGGAGTCAGCCTCCCCACTCATGCGCGTAGCCAGGGGGGGTTCAGGGGGTTCAAACGAACCGCCCACTTTGCCTATGAAGTCCCGCCTACAACTCCCGCACAACACCAGTTCTGTGTTAAGAGAGGTGGAAAGAGAAGGTATGGAGATGCCGCTAATGTCGAACCGGTTAACACCATAGACTTAATATGCCTGTGGTTAACACAAACTCTTTTTTTTATCCAATAAAAGACAAACGTAAAATAAGTTGAAATATTGCCCACTTCGACGATTCAAGTTCAACCAAGTGAGGATCGAACCCGAGTCGAGAGAAAGTTTGGAATGGCAACCCGACGCGCTTCCAGTGAACCACCGAGGCGTGTTGCTCTTTCCATGTCCACTTTTTCTTCAAACGAACCGCCCCTCATAAAATCCTGGCTACGCCCATGCCACCATCACAGACATCTACACCTCCAGATGCTGGAAGAGAGCCACCTGCATCATGAAGGACCCCAAAACAACAGCGCTTTGTCAAAATAACAACAGCGATCAAAATGTCAGAGACAGCCCCATTTACTTTAATTAAAAAAATAGAGATGGATGGATGGATTGTCCTAGTTGAACAACTGAGAATTGAAGCCTTCAGGTGTTTCAAACGGTGCCACGAGAACTGGAGCAGGAACAACAAATTCAGTGGAGAAGAGTTCAGCTCAGAACCGTGAAGTGAGGGGAGGGAGGAGGAGGGTTAGGACACCTGACAGAATCAGGGCTGCTCATTCACACACAACCTGCTGTTCTTCTCCAAAATAGTAATTTTATTAAGTGTTTACAGATGTAGCTAAATGTTGATGTATAACAACCCGTTATACATCAAAATGCAGGAAATGGCATCTCTGTTATTGAAAATTTTCTGTGAGAGGACCCACGGACCCCCCACCCGACAAGGCACGACAGTCAATGAAAACAGTCAAATGAAAACAGGAGGCTTCCCAGTCCCTCCTTTCTCTCAATACTGAACCTTCAAAGCAAACCCTTGTTCAGAAATGAAAACGTCGTAAAAAGTGCAACATTATGAAACATATAACTTAACCAATATCATAAGGAGCACTGAACACAAACCCAGTCAACTGTACAAATGTCATCGTGGAAAGCTTTACAAGTGGGTTTGTGTACTTTTGCTCTCCAAATAGTGACACAGATATGTTAGCAATTTGATTTATGAGATTATGTCTCATGAGAGCACATTTCTGATCAGCTACGTCTGCTTGTAAAAAGTTATGCACTGCAGAAATGTTACACAAGCTGCAATATGGCTTTGAGAGATATAATCTATTTTTTTAAGGAAAGTTCAAAAGTAGACATTTCTAAACTTTCAAGAAGTAACCCCCACCATTTTATCCTGCTGTCATTCATGTACCTGGGTTTGGAATTGAAACAAAGACTAGAAGCAAGTTGTGTGAAGGGTTATTGTATTATATTCAGTGTACTAGAGGTCTGTGATGGTGGGAGGCTGACTCAAAGTCTTCTGTGCAGCCTTCACCACTCTCTGCACAGCTGCAGAAAGAAAAGCAGATATTACTACTGTTTTTCTTTCTTTAAAATTTATACTTTTGTTGGATGTACATGGGACCCTGTATACACAATTTCCTTCCACCACATGTACCACATATGATGCAGATGACAAAGAAACCTTGACCATGATTCATTAAAAAAGATAAATTTAGTTTAGTTTAGGTACGGATGTTTTAAGATCAACCACAAAGAGAAATTCAAATCTGACAGTAAGAACACTGGCCCTCATGCACGAACCGTTCGTACGCACAGATTTGTTCTTATACTGTTCGTACGAGTGATTTAGGATCATTTGTGGCATCCAACAATGTTTTCGTATCCTAAGATTTTTTTCAGATACGAACAAAATTTACGAGTGGTCCGGACCTGTCGTATATTTTAGGAGCGTCAGTCTGCTGTCATCCAGACGGGATTTCTCCACTAATAACTACATATTTCGTTATTTAGAAAATATTTTGAGTTTAAAAAAGTCACGCACCACAATTGTTTTTGACAATAGGTTATTCTGTTTGAACTAGAATTATAATTTTAAGTTTAATTTGTCTGGTGTGTCGCGCAGGCTTCATGAGTCGTGCGCTCCCCTTGGTCATCAAAGCCGCTCCTCAAATTAACAC
The DNA here is from genome assembly GCA_038048925.1 of Garcialebias charrua. Taxonomy (NCBI): domain Eukaryota; kingdom Metazoa; phylum Chordata; class Actinopteri; order Cyprinodontiformes; family Rivulidae; genus Garcialebias; species Garcialebias charrua. The sequence continues at coordinate 63,022 of JBBPBX010006885.1, forward strand.
CCAGGTACATAAAATCCCCATACACCGCCACAGAACAAGTACGAATTAAGACTGATTTTCATGCTATTGCTGGACTGCTGTGCAAACACCATCGGAGCAATAGATTTTTATATCTGATTCGAAATATAACCTGCAGAATGTGGTTGCGCGATGACCAGGAGGAGCGCGCATGAGAAAAGCTGCTGACCCAACACGTCCTCATGCGCTGCTCCACCGTGCGTCCATCCCCCTCTCAGTCAGCCACACATAAAAAAGAAGTGCCCAAAGTACCGATCTGTTCCGAGCCGAGTGGAACCTGCGCGTGTGTGCCACCCCCACCTCCTCTTCCCCCCTCCTCCGCCTCCATCACCTGCCCTCAGCTCCGTGCGCCGCGTTGTGCAGGCGATGGAGCCGTGAGCCGCGCGCACTGAAGAACCGAGCTGCTATGGAGGAGAAGCGCGGTGGGGGGGGGGCAGGCGTCTAGACCAGTGAGACCAGCAGACCCGCTGGACCACTTTCTGCGACACACGTGCACTCTGAGTCCAGGAACAGGGGTTTTTGTTTCCAACATTGCACAGAAAGGATGCGGGGCTTTGTGCTGCAAAACATGTTGGCACGCGTCTTGCGCAGCGTGGCATTTATTGACCATCCATCTCAGACTATTCCTTGACCACTCCTGTCTGTGCTGCGGCGATGTTTGAAGCCATTTTCAGATCAAACCATTTATTCTTGATTTCTGATACTGGACGACCCACGGGAGACAAAAGATATGCACTACAATATTAATATGAAGTTAACTTTCGAGACGTTTTAATGCTTCTGTTCAAAACCACATCCGACACTTGCGGGGGGGGTGGGGGGTAGCGGTGCCACTCTTCTGAATAAGTGAAACTATAATGTAACACAGTAAAATTAAAGATATTTGACCATCCGACACTTGCGGGGGGGGGGGGTAGCCACAGCGCCACTGAGAGCAGAACTCCGAACGCGTGAAGTTCCTCTTACTTCTTGATTTTGAATGAATGGACACTTCCTGCTGTCAGAAGGCAGGAAACGTGGCCTTATATGGTGTTTTGAGGGGTGGGAATTATGTAAATGACCTCTACGCGAGCACGCGCAGGTTGATAGAACAGGTGGGATTCATCATATTTACGCAACCCATTTACACACGTTTCCTGTGGATAGAAGACTTTGTTGGATCTGACGTGGCATGTTCGTACGAACGCTTCGTACGAACAAAAGTAGGAGAAATTTAGGATAAGAATACGAACATTTTCGTGCATGAGGGCCATTATTCCCAAAGATGTGTTGAGGAGCCCACGGTGAGTGAGGTCTTCAAAATTGCTTCAGAAATCAAATAAAAAATAAAAAATTATTGCTATATTTTCACCATAAGTGTTACAACTAATAAAAGCAGTAGTCATATGTTAATAAAAATAGAATAATAAATTTTAAGACAGCTATCATAATGGCATTGTTTTATAGGGTTCTCATTAATGTTGGTGCACTTCCCAGCTAAATTAGGGGCTACGCCCAACACAACCACCAGATTAATTTTAAAAGACCAATTAAGAAAGAGCTGTCGTTCTATGAAAACCAGCAGGTTACATCAAATGTTTAGTTTGATGCAGTCCCTCGTCCTGATGCAGAAGGCGACAGTAGAAAGAAATGACTTCCTTTAAACAACCAGAAACGGGCTCAGGATGAGCAGCCATCTGTCTCAATCTACTAAATTTATTCAAGTATATTATTATCTTCTCAGAATCAGCTAGATGTCACATCTCTGATGGTTCTCTTGTAATCAGCTCAGCCAAGACTAAAGTCTTGATCTCACTGGGCTGTGATTGATGATTATTTGACAAACAGCATCTGTGAAGAAATCTTTAAAATGTCTCAAAACAGCTGCAGGGGTTCTCATTTTCCTCAGGGGTCACAGAGGTCACAGTCTTGTTTGATTTTTTGACAAAGGTTAAAACTAAAGGTTTGTGCAACAATTGTTTTGTTTTTTCCCTCAGAATAGTTGCAGCCGACTTGAACTCTTCAATCTCAACAGAGTTTACGTAGTTCTAAAGCCTTAAACTGCATTCTGACACATTTACTGGAAGTCTCCTTGAGAACATAAACATCCAAGCCCACAGTCCTGAATGTCCAGGCCTAAAATACAAACTGATGATTAACAACTTTTTAGAAACTGGTCCAAGTCTGTCTTTATTTCAAAAAGGTGTTCCAGTAGATTTGATAAAGTTGTTTCTGAAGAGTTAAACTAGATCTAACTTTCTCAAAATGAAAGACAATTTTGATTTTATGAAACAGTTTAGCTACAACCACTACACCTTTGCTTCTAAGAGGACTAAAGTTGTTCTCGTTTTGTTTTCATGCCATGTTTACGTTCATTATCTTGTGTAACGTCAGTAAAGATAGTTTGTAGCCACACAAGTTGACCTATCCCATAATGGTAGTAAAAATGTACGGCTATATTTGCAAACTGCTTCAGAATCGTACGTTTTATACCTCTTGAAGGTAATGAACTGAATGCACTTGAAGGGTTTCCAAACGTCTGTCAGCGATGATTCCCTCAAGTAATATTAAAACAACTTGGAATGCTAACTTGGAATTTAAGAGCCACGAGATATCTTCATAAAAACTACCTGCACATGTTGTTTGATAGATGTGTGAGGGAACACCAGGGGACACATCTTGCCCTCAAACTACTCACCTGTCATATTTATTTTGCAGGTGCCAGAGTGCACCAAAACCCATCCAAAATGTTTATGGTGTTTTATGAAAGATGTAGAAGTCGGCTTGGTTTCAGTCTCACCTCGTTCTCCTTGATTTCATACTTGGACGAGTGCTTTCCTTGGCTTTTCCTCCTGATTTTCTTCAGGTCTGCATGAGAACGCTCCAGCGAGTCCTGCTTCAGCTTGTGCTCCGTTTGATAACGCTTGAAGGTGGCCTGTGGACGAACGTTGGACATGAAAGGCACGAGGAATAAACGTTCATCAAAGGTGAGGTGCTGAAATGATGCCACTTACAGTCATGTACTTCACGTCCATGTCCGTCTTCTTCTCCAGCTCAACAATAACATCTTTGTGGAATCTCTTTAAGCACGAGGAATAAACGTTCATCAAAGGTGAGGTGCTGAAATGATGCCACTTACAGTCATGTACTTCACGTCCATGTCCGTCTTCTTCTCCAGCTCAACAATAACATCTTTGTGGAATCTCTTTAACTACAGAAAAAAAGATATGTTCATTAAAATCCAAGAAATATGTCATGACAAAGAGTGCATACATGTGGCTAAAAGAAACAGATGCATGCTAATGGGTTTCTGAGAGGATGAATGTCCACCAACCACAGCTGGTTTAATAGATTGTTGAGGTTAAGGATTTGGAAACTTCACATCACACAGATAACTCACTAACATCTTCAGAATACATGTACTGAGTTTTATTCAAACATTTTTACACAAATGATGTTATGAGTTATGAGCTGCTGCCATATTTCAAATCTAAACTACATCTAAATTGAATTAGTCACAAGTCTACTGAAGCATGTTACCTTACACCAGAATGACAGGATACAACTTTTTCACTAAACGTTTGTCACTTGTTGCAACAATGTAAAACTAAGACAAAAGGAACGAGAGAAAGTGCATTTACTGCAAAAATGCAGTGCTTATTGCTGAAGAAATTGCTGAAAAACAGCTGAAATTAGAAAAAAATAAACATTCTGAAATGTAGTTGAAATTAAAGAACGAGCCTAAATTAGAAGAAAGCAGAATCTATATATACATTATATATACACATATATATATACACATATATATATACACATATATATATACATATATATATACACATATATATACACATATATATATACATATATATATACATATACATATATATATACATATACATATATATACATATACATATATAT
>JBBPBX010006886.1:0-11052 GCA_038048925.1 Garcialebias charrua
CCATCAAGGAAATGAAACAATGCGCCGTAAATGTTTTCGAGGCCCGCATGGAATGCAGAACACCCGTAGAGGTGTTCACGAGTGCGAGAGCCGAATCCCAATCGCTGGATCTGGAAGGGACGCGAGCATCAGCTCCCTATCCAATGACAGGCGAAAAGAAACAGATCTTTCAACCTGACAAACCACAAAGTGGGGGTGTCCGCTGGAGAAAGAACCCAAGGTGGCTCAAGCAGAACACGGAGGGTGAACAGAAGGATCAAAAGGGGGGTGCACGTCCAAAGAGTAAAGATTATGGGTACAGGGGACCCCCGAACCAAGGGTGGTCCCAGAGGGGAAACCCGAAACCAGGGTGGTCCCGGGAGGGACCCCCGAGCCGTGGTCCTGCTCCTCCTACCCCTCGAACAGAACAGTCCGAGACAGAAAAAAAATCGCAAAAGTCCCAGAGGAAAGGCCGTAGCCCTCTGTCCCCAGAAGACATGGAGAACATACGTCAGATGTTCGAAGTGTGGGGTAATACTAAAAATGAGAACAAACCTGGTGTGATGTGTAGCACTATCATTGATAGTAACTCTGAGCATACAAATAACAACAATGCCACAGTTACTGGCAGTCACCAAGATACTGATGGTCAGGATGCTGACAATCAGGGTAATGACAGTCAATTCATTGACAGTCCAGAATGTGACAGTCACCAAGATACTGATGGTCAGGATGCTGACAATCAGGGTGCTGACAGTCAAATCATTGACAGTCCAGAATGTGACAGTCAACAAAACGTTGACTGTAACCATGACTTCATTGTTACGGAGTCTGAGCACCCCTCGTCAGAGAAAGGGGGGGAAAGCTCACTCACCGATGATAGTGGCTCGCCACGAACTGAACAGTCAGACCCATGTGTGTCTGCACTACCAGTACTGATAAATGAAGTTCACACAGTCAGGGGTAGGCGTGATAAACGTCGGAGAAAACCTGATAGGTTCCTGTGTAACATTATCAGAAAGGGGCCCGCTAAGAAAGCTTACCTGTCCATCACGTTGGAAGGAGTCCTCAAAAAAGAGGCCCTCTTGGATGGTGGGGCAGACATATCCATTATGTCACCCACACTGTTGGAGGAGCTACGGCTGGCCGCTAACGGTGTTGACAGGGAAATACCCCTCAATGAATGTGCTATAGTCTTGCAGGGTCTCTCGGAGACGAGTACAACCCTAACTGCTATAGCCATGGTTCACATGCAGATTGGTGAAACGACACTATACCACCCGGTACACGTGTCCACCGTTGACTCATTCCCATTTTTGGTTGGCCAAGACTTTATAAACCGCTTCGACGCGATTATAGATTATGGCGATCAGACAATGTGGACCAGAGTGAGTAAACCACTGCCGATCGATATGCCTATACAAAGTAACACTGACCGTCTAACGGCAGGTACCGCGGAAGGCAAAAGGGAATGCTCAGACGAGAGCACAATCCCTGTGGGTGAACCTTCAACTACAGGTGAGGCAGTAGAGGCCCAACAAGAGAGCCCCCTCTGCGAGCTGAAACAGTTGGCACTCACCGGACACTACCTACCACAGGTAGTCAATGGTGTTGAGATTCAAGGATCCCACACCGATGATGCTGTTCTGTCCCCTTGGACGGAGAAATCAGCGATCAGCCAAGCTTTCTTTGGAACCTTGGTTAAGAAACAGTTGGGTCTAGGAATGAACAAAAAGGCTTTCCGCTTTTCGTTAGACCCCAACGATAAACAGGTAATGACCGCTAAAGGGATCATTGACCTTAAACTAATCTGGAACCAACGAGAACTGGATCACCCGTTCCTCGTGGTCCCGAACTTACCACATGCAACCTACATAGGCTCCGACATTTTGGTAAGATTAGGTGTCCGAGTGGACATCAACAACAATGCACTGTGGTCACTAGATACAGCCACGAAGGACTCTCCTGTGTTGACCACAGAGAACCTTAAGGCTGGACAGACCATACCAGAGGTTTGCCAAGTTGCTAACAGCCATAACACTGTGGTACCACCTCAGGTTATGAACAAGCCGGTCATGATTCACATCATGAAAGGACAAGCTATTAGCACAAAACAGGCATACTTTCAACCATCTCCTATGTTTTTCAACTTAGGACTGTCCATGGAGGCCACATTCCAGGTGACCCTCGATTGTAGAACCACGACTGTTGCTGTGTGTAACACGAGCACAGAAGAGGTACTGATCCCAAAACGCACACAGCTAGGATGGTTGATCTCTACTGATTTTCATGATTTTGAACTAAGCATTCCATTTCTGGGAGGACTCCCAGAAAACTTGATCCCAGGTCAACACCCGGGGCAAGTCTTGTTCACAAAACCAACACAGGCCATAGCTCTTTTCTCCCCCACTGAGTCCGACCAGGACACTGTCCACAGGTTCGGTTTCAACAAAGGAGACAGTCTAGGCCCTCAGACTTACAGTGCACTACCTGTTGACAGGTTTTACGACACTGAAGGGGACTCACTGGAGCTCCCCACAGAACAAGAACCCCTCTCAATTACTTCACAGATTGACCAGGTGGTCGCTCAAGCCGACGCCCTGAAAACCGATGAAGACAGGGACAAACTTCGCAAAGTTCTGCTAAAATATGAAAAATCATTCTCAACTGACTCGATGGATTGTGGGTTGACCACGCTCCACACAGTGAGCATCCCAACCCCGCCTGATGCTCCACCTGCATTTGTCAGACAATACAAGATTCCTCTGGCAGCACATCAACCTATCAGGGAAATCATTAATGACCTGTTAGGAAAAGGTATCGTCCGATACTGTAACAGCACTTACTCTGCGCCTTTATGGCCGGTGTTAAAACCAAATGGTAAGTGGAGACTTACTATAGACTACAGAAAGCTAAACAAACAAGTTCCCTTATCCAGATGGCCTATGACGCAGCTCCAACAGGAATTGCCCAAGGTCACCAATGGTAAGTACTTTTCGACCCTCGACATCGCCTCTGGTTTTTGGACCATTCCTGTGCGCGACGAGGATCAATACAAACTAGCTTTCACTTTTGGTGGCCGTCAATACACCTTTAACAGGTGTCCCTTTGGCTACGCTAACTCACCTGCAGAGTTCAACATCTTCCTGAACAAAGCATGTCCAGACGCCCACGAGCGTGGGACACTGATTTATGTGGACGATGTCCTTTTGAGGCAGCCAACACTGGACTCACATTTGGCTGAGATCGACCACGTTCTGAATCAGCTAACAACTGCTGGTGCTAAAATATCACTGTCGAAATGCCAGTGGTGCAGAACCAAGGTGGACTACGTTGGCCTACTTGTAGGTCCAGACGGAGTACAACCACAGCTGACTCGCACCCAAGGCCTTGACAATCTCAAAGTCCCCACCAATCTCAAAGAACTACAAAGTTTTCTTGGCGTGTGTAACTACTCGAACCAGTTCATAGAGAACTATGCAGACCTTGCAAAGCCACTGACTGAACTCCTAAAGAAAGACGTTCCATTTGTCTGGACTGACAAACAGCAGCAGGCAATGGACGCTCTTATAAACAGGATCAAGTCAGCCCCATGTTTAGCCTACCCAGACTACAACAAAGAGTTTTACTTGGAAGTGGGCTTCTCAGCTCATTGCATAAGTGCAGGTCTGTACCAAATACACGACAGAGACAAACGTGTTGTAGCCTACGCCAGCAAGACGATGGCAGGCCCCGAGTTGAGATTCTCAGACTGTGAGAAAGCTCTACTGACCACAGTGTGGGCAGTAAAACATTTCTCCAGCTACATTGGTGGACAGAAAATCATTGTGGAAACACAACACCAGCCAGTGACATTCCTGAACAGCCAACGCATCAGAGATGGTGTGGTAACAAACTCACGTGTTGCAACGTGGCTCATGGCGCTTCAAAGTTTTAACCTGGACATACGTTATGGTCAAAACAAGAAGTCACATCTGGGGACAGACTTGGCACTCTGCCAAAAGTGTACACAAGATGTACCAGCGACCCAGCCGTTGGCTGAAGTAAAAACCCCGGTAACTGAAGACCCGAACCACCACTTCTTTGATGACAATATCTGCAAGGATATGACGACATTGTACGTGGATGGATCTTCATTCCTCCGCGACAAAATCTGTAGGGCAGGTGTTGGAGGGGTCCTCCTCCAAGACCAAGAACAGATTACATTCAGCTACAAATTAGGCTCTCAGACTTCTCAGTACGCTGAGATTGCAGGAATCCTAATAGCTCTCCAGATGGTAGTAGCACGCTCCATCAAGACGCTAGTCATCTGCACTGACTCTAACTATGCTCGTTTGAGTTTCGCTTGTCACCTCGCTGTGTGGAAACAGAACGGTTTCCTAACAAGCGACAGAAAAGTGGTCAAACACAAAGAGCTTTTCATGGCATGTGATCACTTGGTGACATCACACGACTTACAGATCTACTGGAAGAAAGTTCCAGGACATTCTAGAGTCCCAGGCGATGACAAGCACTACAATGACATTGCAGATTCCTTAGCCAAAGAGGGAGCCGACGAAGGTCCTCTATGGTCCTTCGACTCCTCCTGGTTGATCAAGACTCTGTCAACACAACCTGCTGTTGAGGTTATGGCAGTCACACGTGCACAGGCCGCGGACAAACCTGCTGACAACGCAGTCTCCGTCCGACCCGCACTGACTGACCCTGACATCGTCCAACTACAGAAGTCGGATCCTGCTATCAACTCCATGATACTGTACCTGACCGATCCGAACAAAAATAGTCCGTCTAAAGACGACCTGGATTCCGATCCAGAACTTAAGGTCCTCTATCAGCTGCGCAAACAGCTAAAACTAATCAAGGGCATCTTAACTTTCGCTCATGGACCAACGTCCTCACCTGTGTTCGTGGTTCCCCATGACCAAAGGGGGGTGATGTTAGTTCATGCCCATGATCTCCCGTCCGCAGGACACAAAGGAGATAAAGCCACGCTGACGGCATTAAAACAAATTGCCTATTGGCCTGGAATGAAAAAGGATGTCAAGGACTACATTGAAGGGTGCGTGGTCTGTGGCCAGTTTCAGCCAACCAGACCACTTCACAGAGCACCACTGCAAAGCAGAGGCATTGCATTCCCATGGTCTGACCTCCAGATCGACTGGGTTGGACCACTCACTAAGAGCTCTAGAGGAAATAAATATTTTCTCACGGTAACCTGTGCATTCACCAAATGGGTAGAATGCCTACCAGCTCCTAACGACACAGCACAAACTACTGCTATGTTGTTAATGAATCATATATTCTCAAGGTTTGGACTTCCCCTTAGGGTGAACTCAGACCAAGGTACACACTTCACAGGTGAAGTGATGAAAGAACTGTGGAAGACGCTAGGCGTCAAGGCCAACTTTCATGTCGGCTACCACCCACAGGCTTCAGGCCAAGTAGAGAGAGCAAACAGAACTGTGGTGAGTATTTTGAAGAAATACGTGGCCGCAAATCACAAGGACTGGGATGTGAAACTCCCTCTGGTCCTCATGGCCATAAGAGCCACTCCACACACATCAACTGGCATCTCTCCCTTCGAGATGATGACCGGTCGACAAATGACTCTCCCTCTACACCTGTTGTACCAACCAGGTGACGCCGTCATGGCGACAGCCTACACTACACAACAATACATGAAAGATTTGAATGTACACCTCAGAAACACTTTTGCTTTCGCCCAGAAAAACCTGGAAAGGTCCGCTGAAGGACGCAAGGCGTACTATGACCAGAAGGCCTCTCACAATGAACTCCAAGTGGGAGACAGAGTCTGGTACTATACGTTCGCCCCAACAACCGGGAAAGGAGAGTCCGGGACCGGAACTCTCGCCCGCAAACTAATGCCCAGGTGGACTGGACCTCATCTGATAACAGACAAAGTGTCCTCAGTCGTCTACGAAATCAAAATCAGCAAAGGCCGCAAAGAGCCAATTGCTAAATGGGTACATCGAAATCAGATCAAACCTTACAAGGCGTTCAATGACTCCACAAAAGACAAAGATCTCACAAACTCACCGACTTCATGGGATAATAAGGTCGTCCAAACACAAGTTAGTAAATAAACTAATCAGGTTTAAACTACCATATTTCCCACCCTATAAGTCGCATTGTCCAATGTCTACACCACTGCTGATACATATACAGTGTGCTCTGAACGGTCTTACTTAGGGATGCCCAATGTGCCTTACTGCATATGCCACTTTTTGCCTCTATAACAACATCAACTACTACCTCATACATATACTGTGTACATTAACTCATACGCTGCTTTGCCACTTTGCAAATGTCAATGCTAGAAACCTTTAGTTTATTTTAGTTATACTTTTTATACTCTTTTTTTATACTAGTATGCAAAAACTCAGGACAGTATTATGTTCATTAAATGTTTAATGTTTTAGTTTTAGAGTTGGTGTAAATTTTCATACTCTTATACCACTATGCAAAAAACTCAGGACAGTGTTAGTTTTACTATTTTATGCTTATGTCTATTATTATATGTTTCAGTGTTTCAATGTTTAGATGTTTACTGTTGCACCGAGGGACTGAGAGAAACGCAATTTCGGTCCTGTGTATGTCCTGTACAGTACATATTGCAGATCTGACAATAAAGTTGACTTTGACTTTGACTTTAACTCTGATGTTTGTCCTATCGGTGTATGGGAGTGATCTAAAGCACTGAATAGTCTTTGTAAAGATATACAGTAGTAGAGTGCTACACAACCTGTGCCCATATTTATCCATTCATAAATTGATAAATATGGGCACAGGTTGTATTGTAAAGTGCTTTGAGTATCTTGATCAGATAGAAAGGCACTATGTAAGTACAGTCCATTTACCATTTGCCCTGTCTCTAAGCTAGCAGCTACTCTGTGAAAATCTCATTTGGACCGCCTGTATCCAACATCCCATGTTTTTATTCACTAGCTATAGATCATGACCATAGATACGGGTAGGAATGGTCAAAAGAGCTTCACCTTGCAGCTCACTGCTCTCTTCACCAAAATGGACTTGCACAAAGCACACAATGCTGTGGAAGTTGCACCTCCATTCCTCTCTGACTCTTGAAAAAAAAACAAGAGATACCTAAACTCTTCCCCTTGAGGCAGTACCTCAAGTGGCAACTGTCTGAGTGGTTAGAGCAGTTGTCCTCCAATGGGAAAGTTGGGGGTTTGGTTCCACCAGCAGTCATGCTGAAGTGTCTCTAGATAAGATGTTGAAATCCTCATTCCCACTGTTGTATGTCCCATTGGTGCAGGGGTCACCAACATGGTGCCCGCGCGGGCACCCGGGTGCCCCCAAGGACCATTTGAGGTGCCCCCGGACCTGTTCTAAAAATAGCACAACTCACTACTAAGCTGCATTTAAAATTTCATTTTATTCAGTTGTTGTTCTTTTTCAGTATTTATATATAAATATATAATATATATATATATATATATATATATATATATATATGTATATTTTAAAATGTCTCTTAAAAATATGTTCTTAAAAATATGTTTATTATACATTTCTTTCAATTTACGCTTTATTTCCGAAGAGTTTATCAAACTGGTGCCCTTGCACCAGTTTGCACCAACCTATGTAAATTGGAAGCTGAGATAACACCCACACTCAGGTGTGTGTGGGCGTTATCTCAGCTTCCAATTTTAGGTTGGTGCGGCATGTCAGCCTGTATAAAACTTCACTGTCACACAAGCTGCTCCTTTGAATTGAAAAAGCCCTTTGGATAGAGGGTGAAACGTTTTCTGTAACAAATAAAGTCCAGTTGTTTTTGTATTGAACGCTTGTTCTGGTACAAAGGTGCTATACAAGTACAGTCCTTTTACCATTTACCTCAGTCCCCACCTGGAGAGGGCTGTCCACCCTTTTCCGTGGAGAACACGGTACAATGACGCCAACAGGACCCTGTCTTTCACAAACGGTAAAGAAGAAATCCTGAGGTCACCAAATTGTACTCCTATCTTCTGGATGCACCGAAAACATCTGTCCATTAAAGTTGTGAACAGAGTCGGTGCCCTGGCAGCATCGTTCTCCCACCCAGGAGGGGTCCAACTTACTGCTGACAGTGCAAACCAGACTCCTGCACTGGTTGTATTGGAACTATAACTCGGCCATTTTACAGAGCGTGTGCTAAAATTTGGTGTGGTAGTTGCTGAGAGTGTTTAACAGCACATACTCTGATCACGACTTCTCTCATCAGATCTATTTGTTTATTTTCGAAGCAGGACCAAACCTAATGCCTCTAATTCCATTATTTCTCACCAGAAGATGATCCAAGTCTTAAAGTCTGGCGTGAAAGGCAGCGGGTGATGTGCATTCCATCAAGGAATTCTAGGCCGTTAAAAAGGTGGTCATAATGTTTTGGCTTATCACTGTGCCAAAGTTGTATTGTGCTGCATTATTTTTAAAGAGAGATTAAATGTTCATTGAGGTCATGAAGGTGTTCAACTTTCATCTTAATCACAGCCGACCCTGAAAAGCCTGCATTAATATTTCAGCTTCTCTACGAGCCGACGCTTCTGCACCTCCGGCTGTAATGAGCTCAAGACGTTACTAAGGTAACACATTTTCGAGGTGAAGGTAAAGGGACTCGGCATGATTATGACACGGTCAGCTGGTAATTTGTTTTGATAACCTTGCTTTGCGAGAACAAGCATTTTTGTTTGGAGCACAAACCACCAGGAGAGCTCTCCGTGTGCCTCGTTCCAGTTAATAACCTTTAAAGGTTTCGAAACGGGACTTTTTTTAATTTTATGTTCTCATCGTCTTTGCTGCAGCTTGAAATGGCAAAACGGGTGACGTTAGAAATGAGATCAGTGTTTTATATTAAAGGGACAGTTCAGATGTTTTCAGATGAGCTAAAGCTTTAAGAAGCAGAACACTGGGGTAAAAGGTAATATTTAAACATCCAACATCCATCCAACCATCCATCCATCATCTTTACACGCTTCTTCCTTTTGGGTCATGGGGTTATTGGTCTCCAGTCCATCACAGGGACACATCCTTCCTCCATAGCTCCTCTTCAGCACGGTTCGACTCGGTACGGTTCAGCTCAGTACATATTGCTTTTCCATACGCACTTCAGTACCGGTTCTGTAGGCGTGTCCAGAATCCAACTCGCCTTATAATAAAGTCGAACCAAAGGCTGTATCTCTTCTTTAAACATGCTTGAGGCAAATATTCCTGAGTTCCAATAATTTTTTTAATGGTTTTTCAGCTGAGTCATTAAAGTGAAAACAGGATGTAATGATGAAGCTGCACCGTATATTTATTTTTAATCTTCACTGATAAAAAAAGAGATTTTTTTTTAACATAAGTTTTTAAAAATCATTTCCACCCTCCGTCCCAGACCCATCCCAGTCCGCCCATCTGCTGCGGCTCAGAGTCCGGCCTTCATGAGTATGAGAGGCCAGAAACAATACAAAGGGGGGGGCATTCTATTTTTTCAAGGGGGCATATTTTTTTCAACAAACATTTTATTTGCTTCAAGTTGAACAGCGGCTCTATGACCACTCCTAATACAGTGCTGTGAAGAAACAATCTCAATAAAATCACAAAATCTAAACAAAAAAAAAGAAGAAAAAAAGAACAAGACAACTCAACCTGTAGTGCTGTGTTCATTCAATTAAAAGTCAAACATAAACATAAACATACAGTGATAAATATAAGCACTAGTGTCAGGTTGAACACTGTGACTGAAGTGAACATTCATGCTAGCTGAGCTGACGATATAACAATTCCATCACATAACACAGCTGAGTGTAGGTTGCATTAGAACAGTCATCAAGTGATCTGGGCAACTTCACACTCTGCAACAACCTGTTGCAGCACAGTGCACAGCATCACACCACAGTTATGCAAGATTAATGTTATGCAGACAGTATATCAAATAAACAAAATACTGTAAATGTATTATCTACACAGCCATAAGTTTATATTGGACTACTCATTTCACAGAAAGCACAGTGGTTCTTTCTGGTCATTTTATTTGCAAAGTCACAAACCAAGTCCTCAAAGTCCAGCACCCTCACCAGCTCAGACTCTTGGTACTTGAAGCATTGCCTTGTTTTGTTAGATCTTCTACTGTAGAAGTTTCTTCAGTAAAGTTAGCTGCCATTGTTCGATCAGGTTGAACCTTATTTGTAGAAGGCAACGCTTCCAAGCTAACGTTAGCTCAAAATCTTCCTCCTCATTTCTAGCTTTAAAAAAAAGTCAGTTGACTTCAGTGCTTACGTTTCCAATTGAAATGGATGGTGCTGCTTCCTGTCTGCTCTCATTTATTCCACTGTCAGTGTCATTCGTTGTCCTCTTGTTTTGTTGGAAAAAAGTCAGAATATCCATGATACACGGACAATGGCGAGCGTGTGTTTCTGTTTGAAAACAGCTAGTTTGCGCATTAAGTCAGTGACCCGCCCCCCTCGAACTGTAGTTGGCTAGAATGTTGCCTTGGCTTCATTGATTGGTTGAATTGTATGACTGACAAACAAAGATAGGAAAAATAGAAAGATGTACACTCAGAGATTAAAAACAAACAAACAAAAAACTTCCCGTCGTCCAGTCAGGGGGGGCACAGCTGACTCTGTGGGGGGGGGGCAATGTCCCTCAATGCCCGCCCATGCCGCCGGGCCTGACTTCAGCATTAGACCACAGTGTTGTCATTATTGTTTTTAAAAATTTCAAAATAGGTCCAGCCGCTGCTCCGAGCTCAAGTAATTGCAAATGGCGGATCGGGACGTTGTGAAAGTTTCTGAAAGATCCAGTGACTCCGCCCCCTGACCAATCAGTGACTAACAGTGTTCTGACGTCACGTTTTGGTGACGGCTCAACTTGCTTGGTACCCCAGAGAAATGGGACCTTAAAAAGGGTCCGGTTACACGAAAAATTACTAGTGGATAAAGCCTTGGAACCGTACCGAGCCAAGTCGAACCATGCTGATTTCAGATATTTTTTTACTGTCGATCGCAACACATGTGGTACGTGTGGTGGAATGAAATTATGTACACACGGTCCCAGTTACATCCAACAATA
>JBBPBX010006886.1:22585-36137 GCA_038048925.1 Garcialebias charrua
CCCGAGGTGAAGCAATGAGCACTTTTCACGCCCGTCAGTAATTATGGTTTGAGGAGGGAATGAGCCGAAAGGTTCAAATATTGGAAGAAACTTATGCTACAAAACATTCAACTGCCAGAAATTTACATTTTTTTAAAGCAAAAATAAGCCTATAAAATATACATACATGTGACCTGTCACGTCAAACTGAGGATCAAGTTGCACAGTGGGATGTTTTGAGTTTTTGCTACTTTACAAGCTGGTGGCGCTATTTTTCTTTCTCGCTGACTAATTATGATATCCAAATATGGTTTGAGGTATCTTCTTTCATATGACATCAAGAAATCCTCATTAGAACACAGAATAAACAGGAAGCAGACCAGTTTTTCAAGGGTTATCCCGATAAATCAAAACTCTCTGGAAAAGAATCTAAAAATATGCGCTGTTCATTTTTGATCAAATGTAACTTTATCCTCGATTCGATGTGATGGATCACAAATAAACAATATCTATTCTGTTTGACAGCATAAAACCTAAAGGCAACAAACAAATTTACATTTAGAGCTTTCAACTGATTGTTGTTCTGACTACAACTGCTTGAAATGTACTGATTTTTATGCATAAAATACATATTTAATACAGCATTACAAGATTCCATCCTCAATATAATTATTCTTGATAGTTTGTGCAGTTTCCTCCCAGTAAAGCTTACATTTACCAATACTACACATTTACTCTCCGTTTTATTATCCATATTTATTGAAACTCTCACCCTCTGTGGTGAAACGGGCAATGGAAGTGTCTGTCGGCAAAATATCCCATGAACCGCTGAATGGGTTTGAACAAAACTCTGAAAGTAACCATTGGATAATCATCAACAGCTAAATAACTTTTGGAGTCAGACTGATGGCCACTGTAGCTAATAACCTTTAGCCAACACAGAAATTGTATTGGTATTGCCCAAAAATATATATATAATAATAATAATAATAATAATAATAATAATAATAATAATAATAATAATAATAATAATAATAATTATTATTATTATTATTATTATTATTATTATTATTATTATTATTATTATATATCAATCAAACAAACTTGATTTCAGACGCACATGGCCCATAGTAACAAACAAAACAACAACAACAACCAAAAAATAAAAAAAGATAACGCCAACAAGACACAGTAAACATTGAATAATCATCCATTGCCAAATGGATGTACAAGTATTTGAACACCATGGGACTTTGCAAGTTCTCCCACTTAGAAATCAGAGGAGGGGTCTGCAATTTTCATGTTAGGTGCATGTCTACTGTGAGAGACGAAATCTATAAAAAAAAATAATAATAAAAAAAATCCAGAAATCACAATGTATGATTTATATTGTGTGTTACTGCTGCAAATACGTATTTGAACACCTGCCAATCAGCAACAGCTCTGGCACTCAAAGACCTGTTAGTCCACCCTTTAAAAAGTCCACCTCCACTCCACTTCCATCCATCCATCCATCCATCGTCTTCTGCTTATCCGGGGTCGGGTCGCGGGGGTAGCAGCCTAAGTAGGGAGGCCCAGACTTCCCTCTCCCCAGCCACTTGGAGCAGCTCCTCTGGGGGAATCCCAAGGCGTTCCCAGGCCAGCCGAGAAACATAGTCCACTGCACTTATTATTCTAAATTAGAAGCACCTGTTTGAGGTGGTTAGCTGCATAAAGACACCTGTGCACCCCACACAATCAGTACGACTCCATCTACTACATTTCTATGCTGATGATTGCCAGATCTACCTTCCCCTGGCACAAAACAAAACACTCCAGCAACTCACACCCTGCCTTAATGATGTTAAGGCATGGTTTTCTCTAAACTTCCTTAGTCTCAACGAGAACAAGACTGAAATCTTGATTTTTAGACCGAGTTGCTGTCCTTCTTCCAGCATAGACCTTGGCTCACTGTCATGTTATCTCAGGGACTCTGTCACCAATCTGGGGGTGAAGTTTGAGTCTGATTTTAAATTTGATAAACAGATCAGCAGTGTTGTTCAGAAAAGTTTTTATCAGCTTCGCCAAATAGCAAAAGTAAAACCAATCTTATCAAGACCTGACTTGGAGAAATTAATCCACGCTTTTATTACATCTCGTCTTGATTACTGTAATGCACTGTATGTAGGCATCAGCCAGACCTCTCTCGCCCGTCTGCAGCTCGTGCAGAACTCTGCTGCTCGCCTCTTAACCCAGACCCGTAGGCGTGAGCATATCACTCCCATCCTGGCGTCCCTTCACTGGCTCCCTGTGCACTACAGAATTCATTTTAAACTTTTGCTATTTGTTTTTAAATGCCTGAACAACCTTGCCCCACCATATCTGTCTGAGCTGCTTCAGCCCTACTGCCCTCCCCGATCTCTAAGATCAGCTGATCAGTTGCTGCTGACAGTGCCCAAAACTAGGCTGAAGTTCAGAGGTGACAGAGCGTTTTCTGTCGCTGCTCCCAGGTTGTGGAACAATTTGCCACTGAGTGTCAGACAGGCCTCCTCTCTTCCTGTTTTTAAATCCCTTTTAAAAACACACTTTTATACCTTGGCTTTTAACACGTGATCTTGTTCTTTTATGGCATTTTAACCCACCTGCAGTGAGACTGGTATATGTATTTTTATTTTTGTATGCTGCTTTTGTTTTGTTTTTTTAATAGTTTTAGTTAGCTATCTTTTGTTTTACTGTACAGCACTTTGGCTAACCCTGCGGTTTTTAAAATGTGCTATATAAATAAAGCTGATGATGATACTAACATGGCTAAGACCAAAGGGCTGCCCAAAGAATGAGACAAAATTGCAGACGTCCACAAGGCTGGAAAGGGCTACGGTGCTATTTCCAAGCAGTTTGGTGAAAAAAGATCAACTGTTGGAGCAATTATGAGAAAATGGAAGAAGCTAAACATGACTGTCAATCTCCCTCGGACTGGGGCTCCATGCAAGATCTTATTTCGTGGCGTATCAATGATCCTTAGTAAGGTGAGGAATCAGCACAGAACTACATGGGAGGAGCTGGTCAATGACCTGAAAAGAGCTGGCACCACTGTTACCATGGTTACTGTGGGTAATACACTAAGACGTCATAGTTTAAAATCATGCATGGTACTGAAGGTTCCCCTGTTTAAATCAGCACACGTCCAGGCCCGTCTTAAGTTTGCCCATGACCATGTGGATGATCCAGAGTCATGGGAGAAAGTGATGTGGTCAGATGAGACCAAAATGGAATGTTTTGGTCTTAATTCTACTCGTTGTGTTTGGAGGACGAAGAATGATGAGTACCATCCCAAAAACACCATCCCTACTGTGAAGCATGGTGGTGGAAGCATCATGCTTTGGGGGTGTTTTTCTGCACATGGGACAGGACAACTGCAGTGTATTAAGGAGAGGATGACCGGAGCCATGTAGTGCGAGATTTTGGGGAACAACCGCCTTCCCTCAGTTAGAGCATTGAAGATGGGTCGTGGCTGGGTCTTCCAACATGACAATGACCCGAAGCACACAGCCAGGAGAACCAAGGAGTGACCCTGTAAGAAGCAGATCAAGGTTCTGGAGTGGCCTAGCCAGTCTCCAGACCTAAACCCTAAAAGAAATCTTTGGAGAGAGCTCAAACTCCATGTTTCTCAGTGACAGTCCAGAAACCTGGCTGATCTAGAGAATGGTCCAAACTCCTGCTGCTGCAGTTTGTGCACATCTGGTGACAAACTACAGGAAACCTTTGACCTCTGTAATTGCAAAGGTTACTGTACCAAATACTGTCATTGATTTTCACAGGTGTTCAAATACTTATTTGCAGCAGTAACACAGATATAAATTATTTAAAAATCATACATTGTGATTTCCAGGTTTTTGTTTTTAGATTATGTCTCTCACAGTAGACATGCACCTAACATGAAAATTTCAGACCCCTCCATGATTTCTAAGTGGGAGAACTTGGAAAGTCGCAGGGTGTTCAAATGCTTATTTTCCTCACTGTATATGTATGTGTGTATATTATATGTGTGTGTATATATGTATACACATGTATATGTGTTTACTTATANTTTTGACCAAAGTGAAAAAACCGAAAAATCCACGTATAAGTCGCACCGGCCTATAAGTCGCAGGGCTTAGAAATGTATGCAAAAAGGTGCGACTTATAGGCTGGAGAATACGGTATATATTTCCCCATGGTTGGAATGTGTGCTGCTCCACTTTTGATGTCGTTCCCTATAATTGGCAACGTGTAGTTTTGCAGTAAGTGAAATCAGCTGCCTACTCAGTTTAAAAAGAGCAGCTGTGCATCGTATCACAGAAAGCTTTCTATGTTTAACACCGGGTGAAAGGTGCAGAAAGCTCCTTTTTTTCCCCTGATTTTCTGTTGAAACTACTGAGAAAACTGAATCAGAAATAGAGTAATCTATTAATATTTAACAAACGCCTGGCGTTCATATTGCCCAGCATGTTTCAAGCCGAAGATTTAGACAAAGATCTTATGTTGAAAAATTATTTTGTTCAAACCTTGAAAATAACATTCATATCTTGTGAGTGTGCACGGTTTATTACCGCTTGAAAGATGGACTGTTAGCGACCACACCAATTTTTATTTATTTGAAATTCATTGAAATTTAGCCATTTTTGGTAATGCTAACATCAATTAGCTGTGTGTCATTTTTGAGTAATGTTGTAAAAGCCTGTAAAACACTAAAAAGAAAACTCTATTTTAGCCTTTGTCCATAATATTGAGATACTATTAGACAGAACATTACTTTAAAGTTATTTTGTGAGCTTGAATTGAAACGTTCAAACGTACTGAAATTACAAGAAAATCAAAAAAGAAGTGCTAAAAATAAGAAATTAAGTAACCACAGAGCACAGTTTAGACTAATACATTTCTGAAAAAGAGCAACCAGTTTGGGAAAGTGTCGAGTCCTCACGTTCACACTAATTCCCACGGTATTAACATTAAAACAGTTACCGATGTAAGAGCTCCATACTGCTGCTCTTTTTAATACGGGACTGATATTTTCTTTCATGAGCTCTTCATTAGTTTGTCACTCCGTGAGTCACTTCCTGGCATTTGAAAAATTATTCATTCACGGCTTAATGGACGTAATAAAAGAGTGCACGCTTTGCAGCTAATCCCCTTAAGTACACTCAATATCTGAAATAGGAAGCAGTATAACAATCCTGTTTATGAGGCCTTCCTGTTGTCCATGGGTTTCCTTTAAGATGTTTTTTTCTGTTGTGCTGACACCAGCCGGTGGGGTGCTTTTCATTTTCTTCAAGAACATTTCATGATTGGATCCTTAAAAGCACTCAACGTGCAATATATGAAGCCCCCCATTTGATTTAGCTTCTGATGTTCGAGCCCTGAATGTCAACGAAAAACGTGATTTCTTTGATCGAGTGTATTCGGTAAAAATATGTTTTTGGTCCTCTTTGTGTTTGATGTATATAAAGCATCAGATTTAGATTAAAGGAAAAGAAGTGGTGCTGTCCTTAAAGCACAAACAAATTGCAGCCTGCATGAGTTAATTTAAAATATCTGATGGATTCCCCACAATATTACACATTGTGGACGTCTGAGTTAATTATTTGTCTAAATAATATGGCCAAAAATCAGCGGTTTGACAAGTTTAGCATGCTGAAGCAGGTCAAACTAGGTTTATATCATATGGCTAAGGCAAAACATATGACATTTGTCTTGATAGGTAAAGGTATAATTCCCACTGAAATCCTATTTTTTAGACAAAAGCAGCAAACATTAAAAGAAAAAGATTATTTTATTGTTCACTTTTAGTGGTTTTCATGTTCTCTAGTCTTTTTTCTAACATTTGATGCTATTTTGTGATGGCAAACTACCCAAATATGGAAATTATTTCCACATAATTGACATTCAGATGATAAAATGACACTAAACATCAGGATGGCTGTTCCTGCAACTTTCCTCCTGTAAAAGCTCAACATACCCAGCGAGTGCCTGCTGCAGCACAGATAATTTAATAACTTCATCTATTTTGGATTCTTCTTTCCATGCCTGAAAAGGTCAGAACTGTCAAAGAGGTTTGCAATAGTTCAGCGGCACAAATGTGCCTCCCGGTTCATCCGAGGACAGTTATGTGAAACACTGAAGATCTTCACTGTAAAAATGTTTAAAAAAATTCTGGATTGCAGACTGCTTGTATACATAATTACATAATTTTAAACCAAATCATGTTTCTTTACAGCTTCCAAATTGGTACCATAAGATTGATATAATTGTGTGATTAATTTAACCAAGGCGTATTCTGGGACAGCTCTGAAAAATAAATCCCCAGGGCATAACGTATATTGTGCTGTATTGCTCCTTTCAGTTGTCATAAATTTAAAAAGAAAACAAGTCTATTTGTACTTAATACAGTCAGTAGTAAACCTTACACTACCCAAAGTAAGGGATGACTTATTTTACTTTCAGAATAATTCCTAGAAACTGACTTAATTACATTAACTTTATTTTCTTCCCATACACATTTTTAAAAATACTGATGTGATTGAAAACTGTGGTGACAGTTTTATCAACTTCTAGAAACTTGCTTTGTTTGGGTACAATTACAGTATTTTCTGGTGTATAGGTCGCACCTGTGTATAGGTCGCATTGTCCAATTATCACCAATAGATTGGAAAAATCCCTAGATAGGTCGCACTGGTGTATAGGTCGCACCTACGTTTAGCTCTGCTGCAAATGTCTGCCACAGGAGCGCACAGCAAGGCTTTTAAGAAGATTAACACTTAAAAACAATTATTTGTTTGATAAAAATTATAGCAAATATATGTCTGAGCTGAACTTTTCCTTAATAAATGAACGTAATTGTGAAATGAGCTGGATTTAAAAATGTTTCACCGAAAGTGATAACAAGCCATATATAGGTCGCACCCGAGTATAGGTCGCAGGCCTAGAAAAAACCATAAAAAGGTGCGACCTATACACCAGAAAATACGGTACGTATATCTCCAAAGACCGATGGTTTAAAGCAGAAAAACTGATGCACTGAATCGGACAAGAAACCATGCTCATCGCCCTGCACATCACAAAAGGTCTGGTCAGGTTATTTCAGGACCGATGCTCCGCTAGTACAGTAGTTCTTCGTTTATCGTGGATCCGTATCCTGAAGTTCACAATGTAGGAATAATAGTGCAAGTATAAGTAGTAGTTTATTTTAGTATAAATATAAAATATATTTTAAACCCTTCCCGCATTCTTGCAATATTCTAAACAATGTTTCTAAACTCTAAAGCGCTGAAAGAGCACAGAATGTCATGATTTCAGTTCCCTGCCTCCTCTGCTTTTTGCCACATGCAGGCACTCTCGGCCACGCCCACTTCTCCTCTCTGCACGGAGAACAGCCGATAAGCTGCAGCAGGAAGTTTATCCTGCAGTGTGGGCTGCACAGAGGTGTAGCAGGTGCTAAATCCTTTAATTTAATTTTATATAAAAATTCCATACCAATCGTGCAGCTCATCCATCAATCAGCCAGTTGTGTGTCATGTCCAATCCTATTTTGAAAAACCGCAATAGAGCAAGTCTGCGAGAAACGAACCGTGAAGTAGCGAGGGTCTACTGTACACATCATAGCTCAGAATCTGTAAATGTAAATAAGCTTTAACCATTTTTGGTGTTTGCTAAGATAGGACTTTATCGATCCAGCAGGAAATTGTTGTGCCAGAGTTTCAATACAAAGGGACATACACAAGGAATCACACAAGAAGTATAAAAAATACAAATAATTACAGTCCAAAAGAAGACTTTAATTTTAAGGTTGATTAGCTGTGGTGGCCATCTTTATTTAGACTTGGTTAATTTTTAAAATAATTTGTAAAATTGATTGAATTATAATATTATGTTTTCCAAAGTTAATAAGATCTGACAATAATATTAGTTTGAACTGACTTTAAAAATAAATGAGTTATCTCGATTACTTTTCTTAGAGTTTTATTAAAGTACCGTATTTATCAGACTATAAGGCACATTAAGTGAAACAAGTTCATTTGGGCAGATTTTTCAGCGCCGTGTACTACAAAAAATCAGTTCAAGGTCAGTAAGCACAACCAAAATTAAAACATAAGGCGCACCGCATTATAAAGCTCACTGTCTATTTTTTGAAAACATTTAAGGATTTTCGGTGTGCCTTATAGTCCAAAAAACATTTGTTGCTTCATGTGATATTTTTTGAAGGACCGCCATATTTCATCACTGTGGGTGATTAAAACTTAAAATAAGCTTTTTTTTAAATTTTCATTTAAAAAGTGTCACCTTTTACTGCCATAGTAAATAATAGAAACGGTGGGCTTTTTAATATTCCATTCATCTTTTGTACTCATTTATAATGTACAAATACTTTTTTTCATCAAACTTTAAGGTGAAGGATGATCTAATTACTTGAATCATCAGCAGTGAACAGACACTTCATTTCTGAGTCGTCTCTGAATCCTTCAGCTCCCTGAAACGCTCTGATATCAGCCCGACTAACGTAAAACAACCTTTAATTCTAAAAAGCTTTCCAAACAGGACACTCTGATCATCAAGTTGTTTTAGCTGCAGTTCTGCAGCTTCAAAAACAGACAAATCAGAGAAAAGCTGACTTTTTGTCACCTAGTGATCTGAATCGATACGTGAAAGGACACACCGGGTGAGATGAGCCGAAACGCTGCCGCTGTCAGAACAGCACGGCGTCTGGTTCTGGCTCAGCAGAGCGGCTGCTTTGATGCCCCGGGAATGAAGGATTTCGCTGAGCTTTGTTGGAGCACGGCCTGCTGGGAAGGCTGCGGTGTTCAGCGGGCTTCTGGAGATTTGATGAAGAAAGCAGGCCTGTGGGGAAGAACAAATTTGAGGTTTTTTTTTTTTTTTTAACCACAGATGATGTTTCATCAAAATGTGTGTGTGCTGCAAGTTTCATTAGCACCCCCGAGATATTAAACTTCCATAGTTTATAGCCGGGATATTAAATACCAGATTCTAACAGCAAGGTCTGGCTTTGACCTTTCTCTAAATTTGTTTAAGGAAATGTGTTCACAAATGTCAGATCAATTGTAAGCACAGGAGATTTTTTTATGTTTTAGGAATTATCTGGTAAGTGTTGCCTTCTACCACATAAGCTATGCTTCCTAAACCAATATTTCTCAGTTAAAGACTTTCTCTACTACTTTTTAATTGGTTTGTGCTTTTTTTTTAACACATTTCTTTAATCTGAGTTAAAGGTCAGAACAAATGGTTAATTTCTTTAAAATTTGGAAAAACTAATGTCGTAGCTGTTGAACATGTTTTTTTACTGCTTCTGACAGGACCGATGAGCTAAAGGGTAACTTGACTGTGATTAGACAGATAACTCTCGACTTACGGCAACTCGGACTTATGAACAGTACAGTTGTACATTAAATACAGCACTGGTATGTGTTTTTATGTGTTTTTAGATGAAAGTGTGTTAGCTAACCATTTGTAAACAAAGTTCTGAGCATGTTTGTGAACCAGTATGTACGTTTAGTTGAAAAACGGGTGTTTGGCGCTGCGCTAGCATACATTTTCCGACTTACGAACGAAAATCCGGACTTACGAACGCACGTGCTATTGGTTCCGACTTACGTCAAAATCGGGTTACGAACGGTCCTTAGGTCCGGAACTCGTTCGTAAGTCGAGGACTCCCTGTATATTAAAATTAAAATTGAAATGACTGCTTTAGACATCTTTTTTTAATTAACAATGTGGGTTCCCAACTATACTTTTCCAGTCCGTGTACTTTTGACAACACTGACTGCTCCTGAAGAAAAACAACTCAGAACATCCCAGCTTCTTTCTGCTTTTAGATTTTACAGTATTCGGAGAGGATTATGAAGAGGAGAATATGGAAACAGGTTAACTCAGCTTTACTGCTGAATATGTGCATTCAGCTCTGTGTTGAAACCAAAGCAGAATTAGCAGCATGCACCTGAACCTCCATTTCATTTGAGGGTTAAAGAGATAAATAAAAAGTCCAACAATGACCTGCCCGTAACGAGCAGTAATTAAATAGTTAATGCTTATCAGCAAAAAGCATGAAGAGTAGTGACATGTAGCTACTGCAGGGCAGTCAAGGGTCCTATTAGGGCAGGAATTTCTTAATATCTACCAGAAAAACTGATATGAAATAAAAGTAAATGCATAAACTGTTTTGTTTTTTATTACATGTATTCACTTTGAGCTGGCTATCATCTGCCCAAGCTGAATGGACCCACTACCAAAGTGGATTGGTGCAACCCAGAGAAACAGTTTTGAATTAACTACCTATTTGTGCAAAAATATATTTTGAAAATTTCCATTGCAAATAAATTGGTGTTAAGTTTTATGAAATACAATTCGCAGAAACTATTGGAGAACGGCCATTTTAAGACAGCAAAAGTCCACTTTGGTCTCTGCTGTATTTGGACAGTTGGACTTCAACTCCATTTCTCCAAACTGAGATAATTTAGGAAACTATAATTCATAATTTTCCTCATGAATCCATTTGTTTGCTGATTTGTTTGGTCTACAACCACATACTACCGGTAATTCAAATAACTTAGTAAATTGTTGCTTTGGAGTGCTCAAGGTATATGTCTGAGTATAATTTCAACACTTCTACATGTTGAGTAATCTTGGTAATGTTTAAAGATAACACTACCCAATCAGGAACCTTATTAGTGGTAAAACTTGTACAACGGTTATTTGGACGTTGATTAAAACATGAACAAGTAATGACCATTTTATTCATTTTACTTGTTTTAAAACTAGAGCTGACCGGTAGGGCCGATGTAAGCACTTCTAATTTTCACCCCTAAAATTATCTTTGTCGTTCTCAATGAAATAGAGTGTTTACCTGAAATCTTACCTTCTCTGCAAAGAAAAGTCAACACTTCTGTGGTCAATACTAATTAGACCTTCACTGTATGAGACTGATTCAAACCATGAAAAGGGAACAGGGGTTTCTTAGTTTAACTTGTATTTTTGTAGCACTTAACTTTTAGGGTGAATATGTGAACGCACATTAGGAAGACTGTTTACATGACCAGTGCACCACTTGTTAACTTAGTGTGGGACTTGGTATAGAGTGGATCTGATTTGCTTAGCTTCAAGGTAGCTAACAGCTGCGCTAAATAAACAAGCCCTGCTCCACTTGCTGTTTTCTTAGTTTCTTGGGGGTGGACTAGAGGTGTCGTTTCTTCGCCCGAGCCCTACCCTACCCGAGCCCTACCCGACTTCGGGTAGGGTAGGGCCATATTTTTGCGTTTGATTGGCGGGCCGGGTCGGGCTCGGGCTTTGATGTGTTTTTTTTTAATCATACAGCACAAACAAAACTAAATAAAAATGCACACAATATAAAATTGTTTTAATCTGCTTGTAAAGAATATAAGGCAGTAAGTTTACTGATGAGGAAATAATTAATAGAGTGAATTTAGATGGTGAAAACCGCAGCGCAGCCACTAAATTGCGCAACTCAGCCCAGCAGCTGACGTGCGTCAGGTGCACGCTCACGTCCGCACACTGCTCTCATCTGCGGCGGAACAAGTTGCCGCACCTGAACTTCCTGAAGCTTCAACATCAAAAGTCACCGCGAGCAGCGCGCTCACACCTCCTCCATCAAAACAAAGAAGAACAACATCAAGTTCTTTTGCTGAGTGGGAGAACGCAGTGGATGAATCAGACAGTGAAGAAGATGAGGTCACGCTGTACACCACTCTAAAGCATGCTGTGGCCGATGAAAGAGACTTGCTTGGATTCTGGAAATTAAACTCGAGTGTGTACCCAAAACTGGCCAAGTTGGCGAGATCTGTGCTCTGCATCCCAGCGAGCAGCAGCAGCAGCGAGAGAGTTTTCAGCGCGGCTGGACTCACAATCGATCAGAGGAGGACATCTCTCAAACCTGCTACAGTGGACGCGATATTGTTCTTACATGACAACATGTAAGCCATGTAAGTAGAAAAACTTCTTGACCGATTTCACAGCTGAAGAGGCTGCGCAGCTGACGGCCGCTCCGGCCGGCGCAAACAAAGCCATCTTGATATATGCGCGTTTTATTTTGTTCATGTTTGTGCAGTTCTTATTAATATATTTGTGATACTTTTTATTGTTCTTTATCACTGTTACTGTTATAATTCAAGCCAGGTTGTGCAATATAGGCTGTTTTCGACCATTATTTTTTTTAGCGCTTAATAAAGCTTAATAAATAAACGTAGTGTTTTTTTTTTTTTTTTTTTTTTTTAATCGGGTAGGGTCGGGTCGGGCGGTGATTTCTAGGAAATGAGCGGGCTCCCTCGGGCTTGGGTAATTAAACTAAGGGCTCGGGTAGGGTAGGGCCGTGGATTTCCGGCCCTATGACAGCTCTAGGGTGGACAGAGCTCAAATTTTTTTTAGCCTTTATATCAGTTATTGGTGATTCCCCTCCCAATATCGGTATTGGTGATGGCCAAGAGTTCCATAACGGTCGGGCTCTAGTTAAAACATAATGTTGCTGATTTACACTCTAGTCACAAATAATCTGGAGATATGAATGCAACAAAGTGAAATGGATCTGAACAATCGAATATTCACGGTTTAACTAGGACTTTTTTGCTAAACAATGGGCACATTTTCTTTTCAGTAAGAAAAGCTAAACGTTACCATCATGGTCTCCAGGCTGTGTGTTGAAATCAGCAGCATCCCACTCGTACATCTCATCTACAGAGGGCTTTCTCCTAAAGAAATGACAAAGCATTTACCAAAAACTGTTTAAAAGCTGTAATGTATATAAGAATGTAAATCCAAGGAGGATATTCTCAGGAAAACACATTTTTCCTCAAGCAGCAACAGTTGCTTTGCAGTTTTAAATGAAACCTCTTCTGATGTTTCTCTTGATGTCCTACAGAGATTTGAATGTACTTTGAAAGTTCTGCGTTAAAAAAGATTCTCTTATGTGCAACAAATCATAGCTAGATGAATAAAAAACAAAGACAGTAAAACAAAGTACTGTATTGTAAGTTAGTCTGTAACATTGAGAATTGCATCTTATTTAATATCTGCTGAAGTCAATAAATGTAAAAATCTTGACAAAATGTATCATCATTTATATATTTTTTTAAATGTGGTTCTATGGAAAGATTGTGTTGTGAATAGACCTGTCGCAATAAACAAACAATAAATCGCATGGTGAATGAAAATTATCAACCTCATTTTCATTTATTGGCTTTATCGTTTTTTAGTGTCCCTTTGTACTTTGTACTGGTTCAACTTCAGAGCTCTTCACTGACCCCTCCGTTTCTCTTTAAACATCTAAAATTGTGTTTTTGGATGGTTTAAAGAAGCTAAGCTGAGCAGCTAACAGGCCGACCTCGGGGAGAACCCTAAATTTTGTCAAAGCACCTCCCTCCCATTTTTCTTAGAGACATTCTGCTCGCTCCCTCATTATCCATCCGGTGGTCGAAAAAAGGTACTACATGCTAAACAAAATGAGATTTAAAAAAAAATAATCTTAAATTTGACAATAATTCCTAATTATTGTCAAATTTCAAACAATACAGTATTATCATTTATTGCTATAATTCCT
>JBBPBX010006887.1:0-13992 GCA_038048925.1 Garcialebias charrua
ACACATCATCATTTTTGTGCCATTTAAGTACCGAAACGTTTCAAACAATGAGAGATTGGCAAAAATACTGCAAACGTTTTCAGCATGCAAACTGCAGCGTCAAAGTCCACCCTCCTTTTGAATAAGCACAGACATGATGCGTTCAGATTTAATGTGACCTGGATTATTCCTTCATCCGTCACACACACTTAAACATCCATGAATCCAAGTTCTCTCAGAACACGTGTGAGACTCTCATCCTGTTCATTCAGCGTCAAATGAATTCAGCTAAATGTGTTTGAACACTGAGGAGCCTCCACTGGTAACAGCTGAATCAGCTTTAGTTTAGTCCTGTCAGCTTGAACACATTTAAGCATTTGCATAAAAATAAGCTCAGAATAATAGATAAAAGTGGATTACTGCATTAAGACTAATGCTCAGAATGTTCCACTGACAATGGTGGGTGTTTGTTTGTCTGAGGGGGTGTCAGACTGTCACACTCTGAAAACCTTCAGCGTTTTGGCAGATACTTCAATTTGACGGCCGTCTCTGCAGTTGAAAACAAATGCAGCTACAGGAATTAGATGGTCAAACTCCTGACCTGTCACCACATTCTGCAGTGAGACGTTGTCACTACATACGTACAGCAGCACGTCTGAGAGCCCGGTGCCAGATAAACCCCGATTAGCTGTGACCAAGGATGAAAACTGCAGGACACGGGTCCAGATGAGGCTTTGTGGAGAGCTGTGTGAAATTTCAGATGACATGTAGAGGCCAGGGCCTCCTCGGGGATGAATCTGAAAAGACCTGGTGGTATCATGTCCACAGCTTGCTAAACTGAAGCTTTTGCTTAAATGGACATTACAGTTAGCTTAAAATTTGAAAAGTCCAGGGAAACGTCGCTCCACAGCGCTCACTGAGCTGCATGTAATGGGTCATTTAAAGGACCTGACATACTCCTTTATGTCTGTGTGCTCAAACTGCTGACATGATACCGTCACGCATGCACTCGTTTCCATTCTAGTTTTTGATCAGCTTTGCTACTCAAGCCTAAAAAGTGCTGATAGAACTGTTTTCTCACTGTAAACTGGCAATGAGAAGTGGTGAAACTTCCAGAGACTGCAGATGTGGGCTGTTCAAGTTGCTAAAATGGCACAATAAAAAATACATAGCTTTTGAAATGTACTTCAGTGCTCATGTTCTAAGCAAAAACATCATTTTTATTTGCATGTGCATTTACCACTAAGAACTGATGTGTACAGTAAATGGATGCAGGTAGTCGTGCAAGAAGGAAAGGAACATTTCAAGGTGAAAACAGATTACACAGTTTGTGGCCGACATTTTGTTCCTGATGAATAAGTTGGGATTAGACAATCCTTACACACTTAACAACAATGTTTTGTCAGGTCATGTGGACGGTTTCTTTTTTGCTGAGACATTTCGTCCTTCATCCAAAGGACTTCTTTAGCCTGAGGAGCCACCAAACCAAACTCAATCCCACAAACAGCACACTCCCAGAGTGAAAAATTCAATATGCTGGTGATAAGATGGCTTCCGGGGCCTGCTCTCTCCCCTGTCAACTCCTCTGAGGTAACCATGCCAAAGTGATTCAAAACACCAAAATCCTGTTGTTTGTTTTCTTTGATTTTTGTTTTTCAATAAGTAATATCAACTTTAAAAAAAACAATACAGTAGACCTGTATGTCAGAATATGATTCCACACCTCCTCTGTTGCCGTGTTTGTTAAATATACTAAATGAGATAACAAAGAAGAATCTATCCAGATGACCTGACTTAATTGAAGATTTCTCTACCTGGACTATTGTGCTGGGCAGTGCTAATCCAAAAATTTGTTCCGCTATTTCTAAAGCACTAATTTATTTAGGTCCGCAATTTCAAAAGCATTAGCAAAGCTAGCGGAAGCTAAATGCTAACACGCTAATGTGCGAATGGCGAACTACTTTTTTTAATCCAGCAGATTTGACCATTTCGTGAAACGGTTAAGCTCAGAAAAACCTTGTGCTATAAAGTCAGCTAAGAAATATATTTTTTCTCAGCAAAGAAATAATTGTTTTTACCGTGTTTTGTTGTAAAGTCCTTTGCTTCTGTGGCCGCCGCCATTTTGAACAGGGCAAATGAGGCGCTGACGCGTCGCGTAGGCCGCTGAGAAACATCCATAAGTTCACCCTCCATGTTAAAAACTCTTCGTCTGACTCTTCAAAAACAAGCAATAAGGCTGCAGAGTAACACACTGGCTGCTAACTGCTATAGAGAGAGCGCTCTCTCTAGCCAAGAGACTGAGGGGGACGCTTTTTTGTCACGGACCACATCCGGCGCTGACAGGATATGGTCTGTTAGCAGTCGTCCGGTTGATTTAAGAGCCCGTAAATAAGTTTTTTTCGTTTTTACTGATAGATAATTAGTTATTAGTGGTACTGCATTTTAAATAAAAATAGCGCAAATCCGCTTATGAATTATAAAAGTTAGTCAATCCGCTATAACGCTGACAAATTGTTTAGGTCCGCTATAAGCGGATTAGCACTTTAGCGCTCCCCAGCGGTCTGGCGCCCACCTTTGACTATTGAGCAGCATCAGGACATATATGTGGCAACATTATAACAAATCTCCTGAAGTTCTGTTCTGGCTTTTGGTTCGAGATAAAGTGAAGAAGGTGTGTTTGTGAGATCAAGGAGGAAAATTTAACAACTAGGAACAGCTCGTCATGTCTGCAACTTGGTTCTTACCGTTTGTTGTAAAGTGCCATTCCAACTATTCATGTTCGTTCACATCTTTATTTTTTGGTTTTTGTGCACCACTCCTAGACTTTCAGTGGCCTGCACAAGACTCCCTGATAAATAAATAAAAATCCCTGGAGGCGCCTACGACTCTAATGTCAAAAGTGTCACAGCTGTTCTTGCAAACACTGTTTCTCAAATCTTTATATTGCTGTTAGTTCATTACAGTGTTTGACAGAAACATTAAGAAACTTCTACTTGAAATGCAGCGGGCTGAAGTAACACCAGGCTGCTACTTTATGTGCATGTAACATCAGAATTATGTTTAAAAAACATGTAATGCAAAATATCCTGATGCATGCTCAATAATCCAGGTAGAAAAATCTAAATAAGTTAAGTCAGGTCCTCTGGACAGATTCAAAATGAATCCATCCAGAAGACCTGACAACTTTCTTTTAGATGTACAGTAATGTAAAAGTGATGGTGATGTCCAGGTTTGTAAAATAGTGTCTGCATGAAGTTCACCTGCAACCCTGATCAGAAAAGCAGATAAAGCAAACGGATGGAAGAATAAATTGCATGAGATTGGAGTTGTTGAAAACACAGCACCCTACTAGTTTTAATGTCAGTCCTGCTAAATTCCCAGCTCCAGCAGAAATTAGTTACCAGTTGTCTTCTTGTTTCCAGCTTCTGCGTAAAAGGTTTATGGGCTGGTTTGGCAAACATTTATTCAACAGAAGAGAAAAACCACCTTGTTACGTTTTAGCATGATTGATACAGTTTCTGTGTCCTCGTGTTCCCTGAGTGAGAAATCACAAAACTGTGGAAACAGCAGTCTCTTCACACACTATGACTTCAAGCCAACTAAGCACTGTTTTTTTTTCTTTTCTTTCTGGCTCTGCTTGTTGTTTGATTTGCACTTTGTCTTTGTTTGTTCTGTGATTGTCGCCACCTGTTGTTTTAAAAGTTTAAACCGTTGAATGAGTCAGACTACAGTACTCTGGTAGACAACATTATAACATATGGAGAGAAGAATGACCTCACTTTGGCATGGCTGCCTCAGAGGAGTTGACGGGGGAGACGGTGGGCCCCGGAGGCCATCTTATAGTCCCATAAGATGCTGTTTGAGGGACGCAGTTTGTTGGTGGCTCCCTCAGACTGAAGAAGTCCTTTGGATGAAGGATGAAACGTCTCAGAAACTAAAGAAACCGTCCACCTGGATTACTGAGCACGAACTTTGGCACTTTGTTCTTCTTGTATACGGTGTTGTTTGAGTGTTTTGACCATGGCTGAATCTCTGCACAAGAATTCCAGCATGCCTGGACTTTTGGTCTCTGCACATATGGCAAGTAAAGAACGTTGTACTTTAAAGTCACTGTTGACACCTGCAGTTAATGCAGTCACTAAAAGGCTGCCCCTCACAGTCATCGAGGAACTGCAGACCCAGATTTACACTGTATTTTCATTCATCCTGTTTCATTTTTTTTCTCCCTCTTTTTACTGCAATGGCTGGCTTAATGTTAGATTTCAGAATAGTTGGCTATGGTTCTGAAAACATCAGGGTTGGTTATTAAATGCAAACAGAACATTTTCTGAGTTGGTATTCCAGCACATCTAAAAATGGAGTGGTGGAAGATCAGGCTCAAGACCGAGCACTGAAATATTAAAAGGGTGAGGGCATGTTGATGAAACAGGTTGTGTTTCACATTGCACTCTAAACTGAACTGTGATTGCTTTAAATACATTTCGCATGTGTTCTGTAGAAAAGTTATGAATAAATAATGTATTTTCTATTAAAAATAGCGGACAAGTGGAAAAAAAATGGATGGATGGAAGGATGGATGGATTAAAAATAGCTCAATACCTCAGGTTGAACAAAAAGGGCCGATCAGCACACAGCTAGTCCAAACGCAGCTAAAATAAAAGTGGACTGCTGCCACCTAAAACACATCAAAACTTAGTAATTCATGCAAATCCAATTTTATAAACCTTTATGACATTCTCCATTTTATATTACAGACATTTAGATAGAAGTGTACAGATTGTTGTGAGTTCAAATAGAAAAAACTGTAGGTCCAGTTTGGGGCACTTTCATCAGAAAGATCATAATACTTTTGCCAAAATTATTGTATTGTATTTCTAAAAGTAAAGATTTATAATGCAGTGCTTGCATGAACACTACAAAGTTTTAAGGGTTGAAGTTGTTTTAAGATGGCAGGGTCCACTTTGGTTCCACATTCAAGCTGCTATTGGTGCTGATAAACTAACCAAGGTTGGCTCAAAGGTGGGCAACATTTTGTTTCCTGAGGAACAAATTAAGCTATTTAAAGCTAACGGGCCAGATAGTGAATTAGAAAAAACATTTGATTTCAGACAGATAATCTGGAAAACATTTCCCGGTGTTTCTTCCATTTCCTATAAGTTGTAGCACAGCTAGCATGCTCGGTCAAAATATTTCTCCCTGCTACCTTCTAGAAGTATAAGACTTACAATAAATAAAGTGTCTCTTGGGACAAACTATAAGTTAACTTAAAAATATGTATAAAATGTTTTATGTTTGCTTTGGTTCAGTCCAGTTCAGGAAACATAAAAAATGACGTTTCATTCAACCTTTATTCACACAGGTTACAGTATTCCATTGAGCCTCGGGGACTCATTTACAAGAGAGACAGCTGGCAAAGGAAAAGTTCTGGCCTCTCTTAGTCCAAAACTTTAAAACGTGTATGCCCAATACGTTTAATTTAGACCCCCTTAAGTTTCACTCTTCTTCATCTTCTTTTTCTTCTTCTTTTGGCTGTTCCCTCTTCAGGGGTCGCCACAGCGAGTCATCCTCCTCCATCTCACTCTGTCCTCTGCATCCGCAGCAGCTGCATTTCTAACATCCTTCTACCAATATACCCCCTGTCCCTCCTCTGGACATGTCCAAACCACTGTCCCTCCTCTGGACATGTCCAAACCACTGTCCCTCCTCTGGACATGTCCAAACCACTGTCCCTCCTCTGGACATGTCCAAACCACTGTCCCTCCTCTGGACATGTCCAAACCACTGTCCCTCCTCTGGACATGTCCAAACCACTGTCCCTCCTCTGGACATGTCCAAACCACTGTCCCTCCTCTGGACATGTCCAAACCACTGTCCCTCCTCTGGACATGTCCAAACCACTGTCCCTCCTCTGGACATGTCCAAACCACTGTCCCTCCTCTGGACATGTCCAAACCACTGTCCCTCCTCTGGACATGTCCAAACCACTGTCCCTCCTCTGGACATGTCCAAACCACTGTCCCTCCTCTGGACATGTCCAAACCACTGTCCCTCCTCTGGACATGTCCAAACCACTGTCCCTCCTCTGGACATGTCCAAACCACTGTCCCTCCTCTGGACATGTCCAAACCACTGTCCCTCCTCTGGACATGTCCAAACCACTGTCCCTCCTCTGGACATGTCCAAACCACTGTCCCTCCTCTGGACATGTCCAAACCACTGTCCCTCCTCTGGACATGTCCAAACCACTGTCCCTCCTCTGGACATGTCCAAACCACTGTCCCTCCTCTGGACATGTCCAAACCACTGTCCCTCCTCTGGACATGTCCAAACCACTGTCCCTCCTCTGGACATGTCCAAACCACTGTCCCTCCTCTGGACATGTCCAAACCACTGTCCCTCCTCTGGACATGTCCAAACCACTGTCCCTCCTCTGGACATGTCCAAACCACTGTCCCTCCTCTGGACATGTCCAAACCACTGTCCCTCCTCTGGACATGTCCAAACCACTGTCCCTCCTCTGGACATGTCCAAACCACTGTCCCTCCTCTGGACATGTCCAAACCACTGTCCCTCCTCTGGACATGTCCAAACCACTGTCCCTCCTCTGGACATGTCCAAACCACTGTCCCTCCTCTGGACATGTCCAAACCACTGTCCCTCCTCTGGACATGTCCAAACCACTGTCCCTCCTCTGGACATGTCCAAACCACTGTCCCTCCTCTGGACATGTCCAAACCACTGTCCCTCCTCTGGACATGTCCAAACCACTGTCCCTCCTCTGGACATGTCCAAACCACTGTCCCTCCTCTGGACATGTCCAAACCACTGTCCCTCCTCTGGACATGTCCAAACCACTGTCCCTCCTCTGGACATGTCCAAACCACTGTCCCTCCTCTGGACATGTCCAAACCACTGTCCCTCCTCTGGACATGTCCAAACCACTGTCCCTCCTCTGGACATGTCCAAACCACTGTCCCTCCTCTGGACATGTCCAAACCACTGTCCCTCCTCTGGACATGTCCAAACCACTGTCCCTCCTCTGGACATGTCCAAACCACTGTCCCTCCTCTGGACATGTCCAAACCACTGTCCCTCCTCTGGACATGTCCAAACCACTGTCCCTCCTCTGGACATGTCCAAACCACTGTCCCTCCTCTGGACATGTCCAAACCACTGTCCCTCCTCTGGACATGTCCAAACCACTGTCCCTCCTCTGGACATGTCCAAACCACTGTCCCTCCTCTGGACATGTCCAAACCACTGTCCCTCCTCTGGACATGTCCAAACCACTGTCCCTCCTCTGGACATGTCCAAACCACTGTCCCTCCTCTGGACATGTCCAAACCACTGTCCCTCCTCTGGACATGTCCAAACCACTGTCCCTCCTCTGGACATGTCCAAACCACTGTCCCTCCTCTGGACATGTCCAAACCACTGTCCCTCCTCTGGACATGTCCAAACCACTGTCCCTCCTCTGGACATGTCCAAACCACTGTCCCTCCTCTGGACATGTCCAAACCACTGTCCCTCCTCTGGACATGTCCAAACCACTGTCCCTCCTCTGGACATGTCCAAACCACTGTCCCTCCTCTGGACATGTCCAAACCACTGTCCCTCCTCTGGACATGTCCAAACCACTGTCCCTCCTCTGGACATGTCCAAACCACTGTCCCTCCTCTGGACATGTCCAAACCACTGTCCCTCCTCTGGACATGTCCAAACCACTGTCCCTCTGGACATGTCCAAACCACTGTCCCTCCTCTGGACATGTCCAAACCACTGTCCCTCCTCTGGACATGTCCAAACCACTGTCCCTCCTCTGGACATGTCCAAACCACTGTCCCTCCTCTGGACATGTCCAAACCACTGTCCCTCCTCTGGACATGTCCAAACCACTGTCCCTCCTCTGGACATGTCCAAACCACTGTCCCTCCTCTGGACATGTCCAAACCACTGTCCCTCCTCTGGACATGTCCAAACCACTGTCCCTCCTCTGGACATGTCCAAACCACTGTCCCTCCTCTGGACATGTCCAAACCACTGTCCCTCCTCTGGACATGTCCAAACCACTGTCCCTCCTCTGGACATGTCCAAACCACTGTCCCTCCTCTGGACATGTCCAAACCACTGTCCCTCCTCTGGACATGTCCAAACCACTGTCCCTCCTCTGGACATGTCCAAACCACTGTCCCTCCTCTGGACATGTCCAAACCACTGTCCCTCCTCTGGACATGTCCAAACCACTGTCCCTCCTCTGGACATGTCCAAACCACTGTCCCTCCTCTGGACATGTCCAAACCACTGTCCCTCCTCTGGACATGTCCAAACCACTGTCCCTCCTCTGGACATGTCCAAACCACTGTCCCTCCTCTGGACATGTCCAAACCATCTCAGTCTGGTCTCTCTAACTTTATGTCCCAGTCTTTCAACCTGTGCTGTACCTCTGATGATCTCAGTCCTAAACCTCCTTAATTCGATTGAATACAATTATCAACTTATTTTAAAGAGAGTATTCGGGACGGAGGTTGAGGAGCATCAAATGTAGAACCACTAGACTGAGAAACAGCTTCTACCCTGAGGCTGTCAGACTCATGAATAAATAAATAATAAGAATAAACACTGCAAAATGTCACATCATACTGATACTGTACTGATCTGTTTCTTGTTGCTGCGTTCATCTGTGACCATCTGCTCATGTTCGTGCTGCTGTTTATAATGATGTTTTTCTACTACATTAGGGCTTAGTGTATTACTAGCTGATGTGATGTCTCTCTTAGTTAATCCTAGATGTTATTATTGTATTTCTCTTGCATTTGTTGTTGGATGTAACTGGGACCCTGTGTACATAATCTCGTTTTCAACACATGTACTACATGCGGTGCAAATGACAATAAATTCTCTCTGACTCTGACTCTAAAGGATTTATTTTTTCATTGAAGCTTAATTTAAATTTCATTTAAGGGTAATTAATGGGTGTCACCTTTGGGCAATATATTGTGTGTGTGTGAGAGTAATTTACAACAGATGAGTTTGAGACAGACAGACAGACAGACAGACAGACAGACAGACAGACAGACAGACATACAAACATACATACATACATACATACATACATACATACATACATACATACATACATACATACATACATACATACATACATACATACATACATACATACATACATACATACATACATACATACATACATACATAATATTTTACCCGTGTCTTCCTTTTTGGGTCACGGGGGTCACTAGTGCCCATGTCCAGCAGTCACTGTGTGTGTCCATCACAGGGACACATGAGACAAACAATCATTCACTCTCTCTCTCTCTCTCTAACCTAGAGACAATTTAGAGTTACCATTCACTCTAACATACATGTTTTTGGTCTGTGGGAGGAAATCAGAGTAGCTGGAGAAAACCCACACATGTACGGAGAGAACATACAAACTCCACCCAGAAAGAGCCCGGAACTGA
Organism: Garcialebias charrua; assembly: GCA_038048925.1. Taxonomy (NCBI): domain Eukaryota; kingdom Metazoa; phylum Chordata; class Actinopteri; order Cyprinodontiformes; family Rivulidae; genus Garcialebias; species Garcialebias charrua. The sequence continues at coordinate 9,462 of JBBPBX010006887.1, forward strand.
GATTTGAACTAGAGTAACCTTCTCACTGAGAGGCAACAGCTCTTAACAGTTGTGCCACCGTAATGCCACACACCCTAACATTTTGATGAAAAATGATGGTCTTAAAACAGCAATTCTGACATAAACAAATGAAGAACAATCAACTTAAATATATATTTTTAAATAAAAACAAACAGTCTCTCAAAGTGTAACTTGAAGAAAAAAAACATCACCAGCAGGTTTCTACTATTGGCAATACAGTAAGTATATCTGAGTACAGTATGAGTACTGGTGCAGCTGTGGCTGAGTGGTTAGAGCAGTCGTTTCCAATGCGAGAGCTGAGGGTTTGATTCCACCAGCAGTCACATGTTGAAGTGTCCCTGGGCAAGACACCATTTTATCTGATGTGTGTCCCATCAGTGTTTGAATGTTATAAAGCACTGATTATTCTTTGTAGACATCTAGTAGAGTGCTGTGCGAATGGGTAAATGAGGACACAGCTTGTGTTGTAAAGGGCTTTGAGTGTCTTGATTAGAAATGTGCTCTACAAGTACAGTTCGTTTACTATACATTTTTGTAAGAGAATGTCAAGGTGCTTATATATCTTTCCGAGTGCCACAGCAAAAAAGAGTACCTGTAGTTCAAGTGTTTTCCGAAACTTTTTTATAAATCTGAGCAATTAAAAATAAATACTGCAGCACATTTGATCAAATTAAGTTCAATCCCAAATGAAGAGTAGAACATGTTCAAATCATTTCCTTGAATTTTTTTTAAAAAGAAAAATGTGAAACTGTTTCCTGTGGATATATTTTGTCATTGGTTCCTGTGAATCTCTGCAGAGTACTTGTCAGCATTCTTGGTGCGTTTCCAGCTCTTTGTGTTTTGCCTTTTCCTCAGGAGTCATTTTTATATAGCAGAAAATAAATTAGTTTGAATGTGCACGGCTCCTTTTATCTGCTTCCTAGTAAAAAAAATTAAAAAAATAAAAAACCCTGAGGGAAGCTTCTGACGCTCTGGTCCCACGTGTCCTAATTCAGTCTTTGTGTTTATTTTTAAAATCTTTTGTCACACACACTAATTACCGTTACCTTTACCACCAATCACATGGCAGGAGATTATGCTCATGTGTGTGCATGAGTGCACGCTGTACTTACATGTAAATTGTGTTTACATTGGCACACTTTGTTTATCCCTTGGCTGAACTGACTAATGGAGGTTAGTTTATTATTTATGAAGCACATCTCCCTGTATACTCTGTCTGTTTTTAAGTCGTATATAGAAACACAGACACAGCATCAAGTCCTGTTCTAATCAACTCTCTCTCTCTCTCTGTGTCCTCTCTCACCCTTGTTATCACCATCTGTTTGTCCATATTGTCTCCTCCTCTGTTTCTGGTCCTTGCGGCTCGCCGACAGACGCTCCTTTTGGCCTGGTGCTGGGCGTGTTTCTTGTTTGTGGCCTGGCTCTGCTGGGCCTTGTTACACTGATCTCCTGGAAGCTGTGCTGGGTACCGTGGCGGACAAAGGCCCACTTCCCCAGTCCGTCTCTCAGCCCGGCCTGTAGCCCAGAGCACTGCCCACTCCAGCCACCTCTCCTCCTGCCCAGTCCCCAACAGCCTCTAGTCTCCATGGCGACAGAGAAGGTGAAGGACCCCATGGGCTCGACTAGTTTCCTGGAAGCGGCAGTGAAGATAAGCCGTACTTCTCCTGACATCCCCGCTGATGTGCAGCTCTCCATGAGAGAGCACTTCCTGCGCCGAACGCAGCGCATGCAGAGACAAACCACTGAACCGGCCTCCTCCACACGGTTAGTCTCACACACGTGTGCCTGAAAATCAGAGAAAACAGTAAACTGTGAAATGTTGTTATTCGCCTACATACGCTGAGTGTTACACGCTCACAGTAAATACAGAATGTAATGCATGTGGTGTGGAAGCTTGATCAGAAAGAAAATTTAATTACTTAAATGAGGAACTGTTTCATGCAACTTTTTTTAACCGAGCATGCAACAAATATATAGTTTATATTATTTAGTGCATACATGAACATTTTAAATGAATTTTGTGTCTGGACTCAGCTCAGTGGCCTCTCTTTATAACTCACTTTAGTAAAGTTGACATGAATTACAAACTGAACAGGTTTAACTTCTGTTTAATCGTATAGTAATATTTACATGTTTCCAGCTTATTAAGAGAGAACCCATTTTGTTCAGTTCCCCATTTGGACTTGTTCCGCAATTATTTTTCTGATTGTGTTATTTCACCTTGTCTTCAATCTACCGGTAGGCCTACATCTAGTTTTTTTGGTATTGTCCCTATCTCCTCCAAAGAAGTGGAAACTCAGACCAACCACTGTAGTCTCTGAGTTGTGACTGTTGAGGACCAGCTGGCAAAAAAAAAAAAAAATAATAATTTGCTAAGGAGTCTCTAAAATGTTTTGAAATGTTTGCAAGGGTTTTTAGTTTTGGCAAACTTGTTGCTTGCATTTTAAACATGTTCAAAAAAATGAAGACAACAGATTTTCTCTCAAAATAGTTGCTGAGTTCTTAGTGTAATCCCAGAATGTTGGAGTCGTATTTTGATATGTGCAGGAAGGTCTCATTTTGGCACAAAACATTAAAAAAAAAACTTCATCCTTGTCTTTCCTGCTTTAAAAAACCCAAATTATAAATAATAATCAGTAAAAACAGGTCCAAATCTGCCTACTTTCAGTCTAAACTTGAACTCCAGTCAAAGATAGGCTGCTTGTTGCAAAAAGAAATTGTTGAAAATGTATCTAACTTTGTCTCAATTTCAATTCTTTAATTAGCTTCCAGTAGTTGTAGCACGAGAGAAAATACTGTATCTTTAGGAGACGTCTGCAGAAACTTAACAGTGCCCTTTACATTTCTGCAGGACCTAAATTATTTGTCTGCAATGGCATCTGTCTATAAAAAGCCTTTAAGTGAGCATGCTTTAATCTTTTGAAAATGTGGTGCCTAAAAGTACATTTGGGTCTGCACAGTTCATGATAGAATTGTGTGCGACAATGAGTAAATACCTAAATGTAGAAGTATCCCAATTATATTTGCACCATGAGATTGAATTTCCTTTAAGAGATATTTGTGTTGAGAGAGGTCTTTAAAGCATGCTGCTGAGATGAGAAAAATCGATTGTCTTTTGTCAACACAAGTGAGTCTGAGCCCTTTAATTTAAAAAAAAACCACAGGGTTATCTTCTACATCCTTCCTGCAGCTATTAAACGCTAACTGCATCGATACACTGCCATTCTGTTTGTCGTTTCTGTCCTTTCAGGCACAACTCATTTAAGAGACACCTGCCCAGGCAGATGCAGGTGGGCAGTTTAGATCTGGGAAACGACTATATGGTGGACATGGACGAGAAGCCAACCAGCATTGGGCGCATCCAGCCTGAACTCTACCAACAGATGGCCTCAGAGTCCGAGGACTCAACCAAGACTGGAAGTGGTAAAAACTGCGGCAGGATTAACTTCTCCCTCAAGTACGACTATGAAAACGAGGCACTCCTTGTCAACATCCTCAGAGCAGTAGATCTGCCTGCCAAGGACATATGTGGCTCTTCTGACCCTTATGTGAAGGTCTACCTGCTACCCGACCGCAAGAAGTTCCAGACTCGTGTCCACCGGAAGACACTCAATCCCACATTCAGTGAGAGCTTCCAGTTTTCTGTGCCTTATGAAGAGCTGGCTGGCAGGAAGCTGCACATGAGTGTCTTTGACTTTGACAGATTTTCCCGGCATGATATGATTGGAGAGGTCGTGCTGGAGAATTTGTTTGAGACATCGGACCTGTCCCGAGAGACGAACATATGGAGGGACATCCAGTATGCCACCACTGTAAGAAGCTTTCCTTTTTCTGCTTTTTTCACCAAACAGCACAAAATGTAAGACCGTTCTTGGCAATAAGAATCTATATATCTTATATCTATGGTCTATTTCATTCTAAATGAGGCCATGTCTGTGAGGGAAATGCATCTGTGGGTTGAGCAGCAAAGTTGAGTGTGCGAGTTGCACCTATGAAGAACTTGCCAATTATTTTCTGATTGTCAAACAGCTTCTTCTATTACTGACTCTTGTTTTGAGCTTCTGTTACACCAGGTGCTGACACACACCTTGATTAGCTTGATTAACACCTTATTGTCAGCACTTGTGGGCAACCAGTGGCAATCCTACACCTCCACAGTCTGGGATCAAAATCTGTCCTTCAAGATGACAATGCTCACCCCATGGAGCCAAATTTATCAGAAGCTACTATCAAAAATAGGGAGTGGAGGATGAAATGTTCTAGTTCTGACCTCAACCCCACTGAACACCTGTGAGAACAGCTTGGGTGTGCTGTTCATTCCAGAGCAACTAACTCAACCTCACTGGCTGACCTGTGACAAACGCTGGTTGACGACTGGGATGCCATCCCCCAGCAGTGTATCCATCATGCTGAGGCAGTGCCAGACTGTTGTGGCTGTGTGTGGTTCTTCCACATGTTACTGAGGACCTTGTTTATAAATAACTTGCTGAATACAATACAATACAATGCA
>JBBPBX010006887.1:16932-47181 GCA_038048925.1 Garcialebias charrua
CAGACCAAAATCGTTGCACATTAGTTTAATGGGTCCGTAAGTGTGAGTGCTCGTTTGCCTCATTTGTCTCTGTGTGTCTCTGTGGTGCACTTGCAGGGTTGCCAGATAGGAAATGAGGAACATTTCTATTGTCAGATTTAAAACTACAGTCCATTTGCAGAAAGCAGTGGTTGGAAGAGCAGTGTTGAATTCCGAGAAGTGTTGGCTTCTGGGTAACGTAGTTCTTTAGACTGGCAAAACAGTGAAGGATTAATGAAATAAAACTACAAAATCCCGGCACATAAAAAAAAAAAAAAAAATTCTTAATGTACAGTAAATAAATAAAAAAACACAATAGAATGAGTCCGCGATAAACAAATCATGAAGTAGTGAGGGACTACTATATTGTATTTTCATCCATACTATTTATGTGCTGAATGTGGGTGTTCTTTTTCACTCACCACTTGCAAAAGGATGAGGCTGTGTGGGGGGATTAAGACGAGGCGTGTTTGTGGCAAACGTGCACAGGAGAGGATGGGGTATTTGTGCTTAGCCAGCACACGATCTGGCTGCTCTGATCAGACTTTCTGACGTGGGTGTTCATGTGAATAAAAACAATTGTTTAGATATCTGGCAACGCTGTGGACTTGCGACCTGTCCAGGGTGTCCCCTCCACCTCTCGCACAGTGACCACTGGAGACAGGCACCAGCTCCCTGCGACCACGAAAGGAAAAGTGGGTAAAGAAAATAGATGGTGGATGATGGTGTCAAAATAAAACCACTTTAAGTGTTATGGCAAAGTCAGTTTAGAAGTACATAAACATTGCTTTCATTCTCCATTAGAGATAGATTTGTCTTTGTTTTGAAATTAATATCTTTTTGTTTTCAGGTTCTTGACTCCTTCAACAAATTTATTTGACATATGTGCACTCTGAGTCAGTATTTCTGTTATTAAGGGCTGCAGTAATTAATCTCCTTGTTTCAATTTTTTTTCATTGCTGTGAAATGTTAACGAAGCAGAAAGACACAATGGTAAAAAGAGACACACTGAAGATGTCACAGGTGTGAAGTGTTTGTAGATTAGATGTTTGTAATTCTCCAAAATCTGAAAGAAATTCAAGATCAACTTGAGCCAGGTAATAATAATAATAAACTTTATTTGTATAGCACCTTCCTACAATGCCTTGCATTGACCAAGGTGCTTAACAGGACAGAAAATATAAAAAACCGGTACAATAAATCAGTGAAAATAGAATAAAAGTAACAGCAATAAAAGGAGGCAATGGAAATAAAAAAGCTACATACTAAAATACCAAAGTAATAAAAGTTACACACTGAAAGCTTTTTTGAACAAGTGGGTCTTCAGTCTGGATTTAAACAGAGTCAGATCAGAGGTGGCACGCAGCTCAAGGGGGAGGCTGTTCCAGGCTTTTGGGCCGGCAACAGAAAAGGACCGGTCTCCCCATTGTTTGTACCTTGAGCGAGGCACCTCCAGCAGGTGTTGACTGGCAGAGCGTAAAGCTCTGCTGGGCTGATGGACTTTCAAAAGTTCTGAGATGTACAGAGGTGCAAGTCCATTCAGAGCTTTGAAAACAAACAGCAGCAGCTTGAACTGTATCCTGAACTGAACCGGGAGCCAGTGTAGAGAGGACAGGACAGGAGTGATGTGTTCATATTTTCGTGTGTTGGTCAAAAAGCGGGCGGCAGAGTTCTGTACAAGCTGTAAACGGGAGATGGAGGATTGATTAATTCCAACATACAAAGCATTACAATAGTCAAGTCTGGAGGTCACAAAGGCATGGATGGCCTTCTCCAGATCACTACGGCTGAGAAATGACTTTACTTTGGAGAGCAGACGGAGCTGAAAGAAGCTGGTCTTGACAACAGAACTGATCTGTTTATCAAACTTTAAGTTGGAGTCAAGCTGCACTCCAAGATTTCTGACCACCGGGTTGAAGTGGGGGAGGGGAAAACCAACACTGGGACTGGGAAGGATGTTGCTGGTGTCACCAGGGGGCACTAAATAAAATGCATTCAGTTTTATCTGTGTTTAGGTGGAGGAAGTTTTGAGAGAGCCAGTGCTTAATGTCATTTAAGCAGTTGACAAGAGTGTTTGAACTGAGTGAGGGGTTGGGAGTAACTGGCAGATAGATTTGCATACAGATGAAAAGACAGCTTATGACGTGCAATGATTGATCCTAATGGCAGCATGTAAAGAGAAAAGAGGACTGGCCCCAGAATGGATCCTTGTGGTACGCCAGAGGTCAGAGGGGTTTATGAAGAGGAGGACAGATCACCTATCATGACAGAAAAAGTTCTCCCAGTTAGGGAGTCTGAACCATTTTAGCACAGCTCCCTGGAGGCCAACCTGCTGAGACAAGCGGTTGATTAGTACCTGATGGTCAACGGTGTCAAAAGCTGCTGAGAGGTCTAACATCACCAGCAGAGCAGGGTTTTTTGCATCCAGAGACAGAAGAATGTCATTCTGTACTTTGAGCAGTGCAGATTCAGTACTGTGACGAGCTCGAAAACCTGACTGAAATTTTTCAAACAGGTTGTTGAGCTCTAGAAAAGATTGAAGTTGAATAAAAACAATCTTTTCCAGGACCTTTGATAGAAATGACAGATGGGAAACTGGTCTGAAATTAGAGAGAGCTGTAGGATCTAGGCCTGGTTTTTTGAGAAGAGGCCTGACCACAGCGTGTTTGAAAGTAGATGGCACATAACCTGAAGACAGACAGCTGTTAATAAATAACAAAACACAAGGACCAATTACATCAAAGGATTGTTTGAACATTTTAGAGGGAATGATGTCCAGAGAACAGTTTGTTGGTTTCATCTGCTGAACCACCTTGATGAGGTGAGGCAGTGAAACCAGGTCAAACTCGTCAAAAACAGCTGTGGTTGTTGCAGACGTACATGATTGGACAGTGTTTGATGGGCTGACAATGTTCTGCCTGATAGAGTCAATTTTGTTGACAAAATAGCTTTGAAAGTCGTCACAGGTAGACTGTGTGGCAGTTTTCAGAACATTGACAGAAGGATTGATGACAGACTGGATTGTGCTAAATAGCATCCTCGGCCGGTTGGAGCTGGTGGAGATTAAATTGGAGAGGTATTGTGACTTGGCCTGCTTAACAGCATTTTGATAATCACAGAGACAGTCTCTCTGGGACACATGAAGCCGGTCGCGCCTCAAATTTCGCTCTGCTTTCCTGCAGCGTTGTCGAAGAGCCCGCGTTGTTTCGTTGAGCCATGGAGGTGATTTGATTTTTGAAGAAGCCTGTTTGAGAGGAGCGATGGAGTCCAAGATCGTTGTGCAGGTGTGATGGAAGGAGGTGATGAATTCCTTAGGATGTAGAGATGGGTCCAGGCTGACAGCAGAGCATAAGTCAGTGCTCTTAAAGGTATCAGTGAACTGACTTTGAGTGGAAGGGGTGATGGAGCGGTAGAAATGTGCTGGGAGAACAGCCTTCGGTGCAGGAAGGGTGGAAAATTCAAATAAGATGGGAAAGTGGTCTGAAATTAATTCAACCTTTATTTAGTCAGGTAAATCTCATTGAGCCTCGAGGGCTCATTTACAAAAGCGAACTGCTACAAACTAAAGAATGATGAACAGCAATGGTAGAATTTCCTTAAACAACAAACAACAGAAAAAAAAACGTAGGAGAGAAATAGAAAGTGAAATGCAAAGTATCAAAACTAGCAAAACACCACAAGGTAGATGTACAAAATCAAAAACAGGAACATATCTGCAATGGTTTTTGCCAGGTTTCCAAAAGATTTTTAAAACCATTTAGGGAGGTCAGGGCCGAGAGCTTCAAATCTTTTTGTAAGATATTCCAGGAAGCAGGAGCAGAGTAGGAGAAGGCCCTTTTTCCAAGTTCAGTCCTCACTGACGGAACACTGCAGGTGATGATGTCCTGAGAGCGCACACTGTAGCTGCACTCACGTAAAGACATGTAGGAGGAGATGTATGAGGGCAGCAGACCGAGAAGTGATTTAAAGATGAAAATGTACCAGTGGAAAAGTCTGCGTGAGGTTAATGATGTCCAGTTAACCAGTGAATACAGGGTGCAGTGGTGGGTACGATAATCACAGCCAGTTATGAATCTTAGAGCACCATGGTAGACAACATCCAACATCCGCAGGGTGCTTGTAGGAGCATTCATGTAGAGAATGTCACCGTAATCAATGGAGGGGAGGAAAGTCACAGATACAAGGCGTTTCCTAACATTCAGTGTTAGACATGATCTGTTTCTGAAAAAGAAACCCAGTTTAACTTTCAGTTTCTTTACTAGGTTTTCCACATGGAGTTTAAAAGAGAGCTGTGAATCAACCAGTATACCCAAATATTTATAGGAATCAACAAACTCAATTGGGACACCATTTGAGGATAAAATCAGAGGAAGATCTGCTGGGACCGACTTCCTACTTGAAAAAAACATCCCTTTTGTTTTTTCAGCATTTAGTACAAGTTTGAGACGGAACAAATCAGACTGGATGATGTCAAAAGCGGATTGCAAAAACTGGAAAGCCTTAGCAACTGTTTTAGCTTGACAGTAAACAACTGTGTCATCAGCATAGAAATGTAAGGATGCATCAGGGATGCTCTGACCTACATGAGCTATGTAAATTGTAAAGAGGGTTGGTCCTAAGACTGAGCCTTGTGGTACACCATTTTTAACCGTTAAATAACTGGAAGAAGTACCATTGTGCTGAACACATTGCTTCCGATTGGACAGATAATTAGAAAACCAACCAATGGTGTGATCAGAGAACCCAATTTCTGAGAGCTTATGACACAAGATGTTATGATCCACTGTGTCAAAAGCTTTAGACAGATCTAAGAAAAGTGTAGCACAATAATTCTTAGCATCCAATGCTTCAACAACGTCATTAAGAACCTTCAAAGAAGCAGTCGTTGTGCTATGTTTTTTCCTGAAACCAGATTGATGGAGAGGTAAGATGTTAAATGAGTCCAAATAATTTTTGATCTGAGAGTTTATCAAATTTTCTAGAACCTTGGCTAAAATGCAGAGTTTAGAGATTGGTCGATAGTTGTTCAGTGCGGTGGGGTCACCTCCCTTCAGCAAAGGAAGAACAAAGGCTGTTTTCCAAGCATCCGGAATGGAATTTTGGCTTATGGACAGATTAAAGATGTGGGTCACAGGGACTGTGATGATATGAGCAGCCAGCCTTAAGAAATAAGGTGGAAGTTCATCTGGACCAGCAGATTTTTTAGGATCAAGATCATTTAGCAATTTATTTACCTCACTGACTGAGAACGGAGAAAATGAGAAGGTGTGATTAACTGAGGATTGGCTTGTAGGAGGGATTTGATTTGTAGAAGTTTGGTTATTAGATGGAGTGGATGATTTTCCATTTATAACTGTGTCAAATAATGAACTAGAAGCAACAAAATGTTTGTTGAAACAGTTTAGGATCTCGTGCTTATTTGACACAGGAACAGAGTCAACAAGAAGTTGTGATGGAAGGTCAGATGATTGGGGGATGCCTGAGAGAGATTTGATGGTTTTCCAGAATTTTTTAGGATCGTTTAGATTTTTGGAGGTCTGAGATAAGAAGTAATTACGCTTTGCGGCTTTGATGGCAGTTGTGCATTTATTCCTCAGCTGCCGAAAATTCATCCAATCAGTGTCTGAGTGTGATTTTCTTGCTGCGGCCCAGAGATGATCTCTCCTATGCAGAAGGTCAGCTAGTTCAGGAGTAAACCAGGGGCTGTCACGGCCCTTTATCCTGAACTTCCGGAAAGGGGCGTGTTTATTTACAAAGTAAATGAAACTGTCATGAAAATAATTCCAAGCGGTGTTCACGTCGTTGATTAATAGAATACGTTGCCAATCAAAGTGGGATAGATCCCAGAGGAATGACTGTTCACAGAAATGTTTCAAATCCCTTTTTTGAACTATTCTGGGCTTAGCAGGTGGAAGTTTAGTAGATCTAAGAGCTGCTATTACGGAATGATCACTCAAAATGTTAGCAAATACACCTGTACCAGGAAATTTGTGAGGTGCATTTGTGAAAAACAGATCTAAGCTGGAAGATTTTTCAGGACATTTTTTGTTTGGTCTGGTGGGAGAATCAATAAGTTGTGTTAGATTGAGAGAAAGACAACAGTCCTTGAATTTATCACAGAGGGGGGTCAACTTATTCCAATCAATGTTGAAATCTCCTGCCATAACAATCTAATTGGGCCTCATGCAAGAACCGTTCGTACGCACAGATTTGTTCTTAAACTGTGCGTACGAGTGATTTAGGAGCATTTGTGGCATTCAACAATGTTTTCGTATCCTAAGATTTTTTTTCAGATACGAACAAAATTTACGTGTGGTCCAGACCTGTCGTATATTTTAGAGCAGTCAGTCTGCTGTTATCCAGACAGATTTTCTCCACTAATAACTTTATACTTCGTTATTTAGAAAATATTTTGGGTTTAAAAAAATCACGCACCATAATTATTCTTGACAATAGGTTATTCTGTTTGAATTAGAATTATAATTTTAAGTTTAATTTGTCTGGTGTGTCGCAGGCTTCGGTGAGTCGTGCGCTCCCCTTGGTCATCAAAGCCCTCCTCAAATTAACACCCAGGTACATAAAATTCCCATACACCGCCGCAGAACAAGTACAAATTAAGACTGATTTTCATGCTATTGCTGGACTGCCAAACACCATCGGAGCAATAGACTGTACACACATACGGATCAAAGCACCTTCACCTGACGCATTCCCATTCCTCAATCGGAAGCAATACCACTCCATAAATGTCCAAATTATATCTGATTCGAAATATAACCTGCTAAATGTGGTTGCGCGATGGCCAGGAGGAGCGCATGACTCATTTGTGCTGCAAAACAGTGCTGTTGGCACGCGTCTTGCGCAAGGTGCGCATGGAGATGGCTGGCTTGTTGGTAACTTTTTAATTTGTAATTGAGGATTTGGAATTATTCTCTGATCATTTACCTATAACTCACTATTTTCTGTTTGAATTAGAACTATAATATTAAATGCGACCCGACCCCGGATAAGCGGAAGAAAATGGATGGATGGATGGATATTAAATGCAACGACACAAATTGGTTAAATTAAAATAAAGCGGCTATTAATTTTGTTGTATAGCACTACAATATTAATATGAAGTTAATTGAAGTTTCGAGACATTTTAAAATGCTTTTGTTCAAAAACACATCGGACACTTGCATGTGGGGGGGGGGGTAGCGGTGCGCGACAGCTCTTCTGAATAAGTGAAACTATAATGTAACACAGTTGTTTACACTAAAATTAAAAATATTTGACCAAAGAAAAACCAGAGCAGGGCTGGAGAGATAAATACGATTTTTATTTCTGTGACTGTACAACCCACGGGAGACATGACATTACAGCACATTTCATTCCTCGGCTTTAAAGCAGAGTCACAGCTGACGCTGCTAAAAATTACAGATTTATAATATTATAATATTAACTGCAACGACACAAATTGGTTAAATTGGTTAAATTAAAATAAAGCGGCTTCACACCCACCGCCGCGGCCCGGACGGGTCGCGGACGAGTACGCGGGTACTCGGGGGCCGCGGCGGGTCACGGCCGAGCAGGACCGCCACGCCGCTGGGTACAAAGTTCCGTGGGCCGGCCGCGTGCCGAGGATCGCCGAGCGCCCCACGTCGACCCCCGTGCGCCTCCCGCACGTCGCGCCCACCCCCCCGTGCCCCGGGGATGGTCCGTGCGCGCCGCACGTTTGAGTGGGTCCTCGGCTTTAAAGCAGATTCACAGCTGACGCTGCTAACAATTACAGATTTATTTATTTGGGCAGCACGGTGGCACAACTGGTAGAGCTGCTACCTCTCAGCGAGAAGGTTGCCGGTTCAAATCCCGGTCCGGGGCCTTTCTGGGTGGAGTTTGCATGTTCTCCCCGTGCATGCGTGGGTTTCCTCCGGGTACTCCGGTTTCCTCCCACAGACCAAAAACATGCATGTTAGGCTGATTGGTGACTCTAAATTGACCCTAGGTGTGAGTGTGAGAGTGGATGGTTGTTTGGTGTGAGTGAGACAGGTCCCTCTTGTAAATGAGTCCCCGTGACTCAACGAGGCTAGCCTGTATAAATAAATAAAAATTTAGTTAGTTAGTTATTTACTCTGAGAGCAGAACTTCAATCTCCGCACCAGTAAAGTTCTTCTTTATACTTCTCGCTGTCATCTTTATGAATGGACACTTCCTGCTCTCTGAGGCAGGAAACGTAGCCTTATATGGTGTTTTGAGAGGTGAGAATTATGTAAATGACCTCTCCGCGTGCACGAGCAGGTGGATAGAACAGGTGCAATTCATCATACGTACGCAGCTCATTTACACACTTTTCCTGAGGATAGAAGAGTTTGTTGAATCTGACGTGGCCAGTGGTGGAGAAAGTACTCAAACACTGTACTTAAGTAAAAGTACAAATAAACAGACAAAAATGTACTCTAGTAAAAGTAGAAGTACCATATTAATGTTTTTACTTAAGTAAAAGTAAATAAGTACTTGCTTTTAAAAATACTTAAAGTATTAAAGTAAAAGTACTTGCTGAATGTATTAACTAATGCAATGGCCTACAATATCAAGTGTGCCTACTGTATGTATATTTTCTGTTATACATTAATAGTGTTGAGCCATTTTAGTCTTTTGTTACCTGTCCTCTTTGCAGTGATTCAATGGACAAACTCCCCTCTCGACATCAGCTACTTTCAAACTAACGGCAAATCAAAAAACTGCAACGTGAATTTAACTTGTAACTCAACACATTATAGGAATGTAGTGTAGTAGAAAGTACAGATACTTCATGTAAAATGTAGTGCAGTAAAAGTAAAAGTACCCACATTTAATTCTACTTAAATAAAGTACAGATACATGAAAAATGTACTTAAGTACAGTAACAAAGTATTTGTACTTAGTTACATCCCACCACTGGTTAAACAAAGACATAACTTCTATTAATTCATATTAAGCATAGCAATAAATAGAAAAAAATATGTAATGTTTTTTCACACACTGAAGAAATTCAAAGATCAGTTTGATTTTAAATGTATTATGAAAATTGGTTCACTGTATACTGTACTGAATTGAGGTCCTGAGCTGTGTTCAACATTTTAATAATGTTCTTTTTTGTCATCTGTGTATGTTTCCCATACACAGACGAAATTCTTCTCTGCATTTAACCCAACCACCACCAGGTGGTGCAGTGAGCAGCCATAGAAAGCGCCCGGGGAGCTGGAGAATTAGGTGTGCACTCATAGACACCCCAAGGTGTGTAGTGGCCGGGGCGCGAACCCGCGTCCTTCGGGTCCCAAGTCGGAAGCCCTGCCACTACACCATCTTGGCCCCTTTTTTGTTTTTTTGTTGTTGTTTTAAAATGTTGTTTTAAATTCAAAATTTAATTTTCTACAACTAAGTGTTCCTTGTGCAAGGACATTACAAAAATATTATGAACAATGTTGATTTACATCAGCACATATTTATAACATTAATATTTTAATCTACTTCAACTTTGTCCAGAGTTTTATGCTTTGTTTTCTTAAAACGTAGTCATTTTCTGCAGTGTCTCGTGCCGCATCTTAGACAAAATATATTTCTAAACAAGGGTTCCCCACCCCAGCACATTCATATATAAACACACACACTTGCACTGACCCGTGTGAGGCTGCCTACATCTCACACACAGACAGTTATTGTGTCAAGCATCAGTTCATCTGAGGACAGCCGAAACATCACGCCACAGTCAGACACAGACCTCAGCTCATTCATTACAATTACTCACAAAAATGTCAGGGATGCAACCGATAAGCGCTCCAAACATTTAAACAGTCAGACTAAGACCTGTTGAACTTTATGATTCCACATATTTCTCTACAGCTCAAGATGGCCACAGTGACTCTGTAGAAGAATAACATGATCCTTTCTTTGCAAATGATAAAACTGCATTAAAAAGTGCCATCCCACCTGCTCAAACTCATTCTTTTGAAATTCTTCAAACCCAGATATGTCCAAGATTCCAATTTCCATAGCAGGATCACTGGAAAATACATACAGAAGACAAAAACATGTTTGTTATATCATCAGTTTGAATATGGGATCTGTGTGAGAAGTTGTTTTTTGTGCTGCCTTGACGACCAGCAGTTATAACGCCTGTCTGCACGTATGTGCAATACCATCTGAAAATGGGAGTGCCATAAACGTGTGGCTGACACATTTATTATGTTCAGTGGTCGGTGCGTAAACAAGGCAAGGAGCAAACACATTCCAAAAGATTTAATGTGGGTTATCTCATCTGTCAGCGTGTGATAAGACTCCACAACATCAGCAACACCAAGGATCCACTGACCTTCATCTAACTGCATCGTTTTGTCTATTTCTGTGGTTTTTTTTGTACAAAACTTCTCCAAACATTAAACCACATGTGTGTCCTCCATCTCTGTTCTCCTTTGGCCTTTACATTTTATTAGACATGCTTAAACATGCGCGTTGTGAAATGTAAAGTATTACAAAACTGCTCCTCAGACTTGAAGTAATGCTACACTATCAGTGTCAAACACATAGCAGGCCCCGAAAGAATGTCTGCTTCTAATGCGGTGAGTGAAAACACCTCTTGGGATGCATGAACACAATCAAACACACACACCACACACACACACACACACACACACACACACACACACACACACACACACACACACACACACACACACACACACACACACACACACACACACACACACACACAGAGTTTTACCCTGTGCTGTCATCTTGTCCTTGAAGGTAGTCGTTTATACTATTGACCAGATAGCTGAAGAGGCGTCCATAAATGGATTTAGCAAGCTGGTCTCGGTACTGTTCTGACATCTCTACAGTGTGACGCCGAGTGATCACGTCACCTGAAAAACAAACAAACATAAAAGATAAAAAAAAAAAAACAAGGCCGTGACATTTCTGGCTCATGGAAATCACAATTAGATTAGTCTTCCTGTACTGTATTTGTGGCCGAAAGAGGTCAAGGATTAGTGCTCTTCAGATGAAAGTAGCATATTGCTTTGACTTGCATGTCAAAGTTTGTTTGTTTGTTTGTTTATTTATTCATTTTTTAAATAAAAAAATACACAACAATAATACATACATTAGGAGAAAATAAAAGACAAGACATATATAAAATGAAAGGCGACAGAAGAAGAAAAAATCTTATTTTATCTGCACCTTATACTCCAATAAACAATTCATACAACCAACTCATTTGATTTCCAAGATAATGAACAACTTAATTTTTTAATTTTTACCTTCTGTATCTCATACAATTTCTAAATTCCAACACATTTAAATATATGTTTTTACCCGTTTAAACTTAATCATTCTTTTGAAAACAACCATTGATTGAACCACTTTAATATCTGACTCCAATTCATTCCATAACCCAATTCCTTGAACTATGGGAGATCTTCCCCTCGAACTTGTCTTAAAGTGTGGCTTCACAAATACATTTGTCCCCTTAAGATTGTAACTACTCGTTCTTCGAACAAAATACAAAAGTTTCCCACAAACGTCCTACAATTAGTCACCCCTTAAAGCATATGTGTCAAACTCAAGGCCCGGAGGCCAAATGTGGCCCTTGTTGACATCTTATCCGGCCCCCAAGATGATATGTGAAAGGTGAAAGGTTTTTCAGTAATGTTTGATTACGATGTCAAAAGCACAACAGAGAACATCAAATGAGACCAATCAAACTCTTGTTGAGGAACCTGTGACCAAGAAAAGGTGTTGGGTCTCTGATTTGAGTTAATGTAGATTCTGAAATGGACCCTTAGTTTGGAAAAAATATTTTAAATTTGGCCCCCTTTTGTAAGTGAGTTTGACACCCTTGCATTAAAGTATACGGTGGTGACTTTTACCTACGCTTTACCAAGTTTTAGCTGAGTATCTGTAAAAATGACAGTTACAGCCATTTTGTTGTTTGCAAAGTTCAGTTAGCTTTGACAACTATCTTGAATCCAGTGACTCAAAGTCATTCAGTTGCAGGTGTACATCAGATTACTACTGAGTTTCATTTTAATTTTCATTATAAATTTGTCCATTGGTATATGAGCTATTTTACAAACAGACAGGCAATTGAATGACCACACTTTTTTGATGGCAGTTGACAATAATAAATACTGTATATGCACTGTGTTAAAAATCTATAACTTGTTCGCTAATATATATTAATTACACAGGGGGAAAATAAGTATGTCACACTAAAGGAGCATTGCTGTGCTCAACAAGGCAATTTTTCTTTGTGCAAAGTAAGAAAGTAAGTAAAGAAGAAAAGTTCCTGAAAGTGCCCTTTTCCCAGTTTAACATAGCTGTTCCTTGATTGTGTTAACTTCTACTTGGACACATGTTGCCCACCACTGTTTAACGAGGTTTACCATTTGCATCTGTCCAAGTCAGCTGGTAGTGTGATGGATGAGTGTTAAAGTGAGGAAAATGACTAGTGTAAATGTACAAGTAAGAGAAGAATATCAATTGGTGGAATTTGAGGAAGAAACAATGTTGTGAGGAGTTCAGATAGAAGCTGGTAAAGGCTCTTGGTGATATGAAAAAACTTCCAGATGACTAGGCCACTACAGCAACATTAACTAGAGAGACAGGTAGGAAGGTACTTGGTGTGTCATCAGGACAGAGAATGGATGATAAGGAAACCTGGAGGTGAAATAATGAAGTGCAGGAAGCTATTCAGAGAAAGAGTGTAGCCAAGAAGAAATACGACAGTGAGAGGACTAAAGAGAGGGGACAATAATATAAGGAGATGTGATGTAGAGCAAGGAGGGAGGTAAGTAAAGCAAAGCAGAAGGCATTTGAAAAGTTATATGGAGGCTGGACACTTAAGAGAGCAAGAAGGGCTTACACTTATTGACGAGACAGATGGATCAGGCTAGAAAGGATGTGCAACAGGTTAGTCTTGTTAAAGATAGAGATGGCAATATTCTAGCAAGCAAGGAGCGTGTGATGGGAAGATGGAAGGAATGCTTTTAGGCGCTAACAAATTAAGAGGATGAAAGGGAAAGAAGAGTAGAGGTCATAGAAACTGTGAAGCATAAAGTGGGAAATATTTGTGAGGATGACATTTGAAGAGCTTTAAAAAGGATGAAGTTGGGGAAAGATGATGGATCGGATGACATACCAGAGGAGGTATGGGAATGTCTGGGCCAGATCAAAGTGATGTTTTTAAACAGGGAGTGTGTAGTAGAGTCTAGCCAGGATGGAGTGATGAATGGAAAAACATTTCAGGAGTGATTTCTTTTTAATATTAGTATTTTTACAAAAGTGTAGCAGCAAAGATCAACAAAGCTTTACGAGACCAGCAATATAGGTTTTGGTTGTATGGTTTCTAATGATCCTTTGCAAAGATCATAAAAAATATATATATTTTTTTCTACTATAACGTGCAGCTGTATTGCTACTGGACACAGTCTTATACATGCATTCATTCATTAAACGTTCTAAGCAAAACAAATTACCATATCAAAGAAACTACAAAAAATCCTAATCTACATGGGTTAAGATAAACAATAAAACATAACTTATTTTAATTGGCACTAAATCAATACTAGACAAACTTCATAGCTTCTCCATTCCAGTTGATAACTCTTCCATCTTTCCCTCCCATCAGGTTAAGAGTCTGGGTGTCATCCTTGATAGCACCCTCTCCTCTCATGTC
This sequence comes from Garcialebias charrua, assembly GCA_038048925.1. NCBI lineage: Eukaryota > Metazoa > Chordata > Actinopteri > Cyprinodontiformes > Rivulidae > Garcialebias > Garcialebias charrua. The sequence goes on from JBBPBX010006887.1 coordinate 30,647, forward strand.
AATAATATCACTCGGTCAGCCTACTTTCATCTTCGAAATATTAATCGTCTTTGTCCTTCCCTCACACTCCACTGCTGTTTTGGTCCACAGTCTGGTCAACTCTCGTTTAGATTATTGTAATTCTCTTCTTTTTGGCCTACCTCAGAAAACCATCAATAAATTACAACTGGTCCAAAATTCAGCTGCTCGTATCATTACACGGACCCCCTCAATCCATCACATCATCACACCTGTTTTACAACAGCTTCATTGGCTTCCCATACCATATTGCATCAATTACAAAATACTTCTCCTTACATTAAAAGCTGTCCACAATCTTACTCCTCCATACCTTTCAGACATTATTCACATTGCTACACCTGCTCGTACCCTCAGATCCTCTTCCATCCAGCTCATTGTTCCGCTTGCTCGTCTTGTTACTATGGGGAGCAGAGCATTCAGCTGCTCTGCTCCCCAGCTCTGGAACTCACTCTCACCTGACATTCGTGACACGAACTCTTTGCCACATTTCAAAGTCAAACTCAAAACTCACCTTTTTAAATTAGCCTATGCACTATGATAGCAACTGCATTGTCTTATTTTTATTCATTTTACTTGTTTTTACTGTGTAAATAATATTGTGTCTGTTTTTATGATTGACAATGTAAGGTGACCTTGAGTGCCAAGAAAGGCGCCTACAAATAAAATGTATTATTATTATTATTATTATTATTATTATTATTATTATCAATATTATTATTATTTCTGAGTCCCATTATAATCATTCTCTGTGCTGCATAAAATAAAAAGAATATAGAAGGGTGAAGGTCACTCTTCTGATACCTTTGATATATTGAACATCAGCGGTGAGGGCAGTGCTTAGGTCATTTGAGGACACCTGCAACAATCCAGCAACTACAGAGAGAAAGGAAAGAAAAAAAAACACACATTTGAGCACATGACATGATGAAAAACATCAAAATAATAATATTAATCATTAATTGAGCATCAGAAAGATAAAGCTGACTGAGCCCAGTCTGCTCTGATAATGACACCATGCTGATGATGCAGCAAGATGAACTCTGGTCCAGTTGAGTCCTCTTTAAGTGAATGACAGAGCTGGCAGTGATTAGTCATCACTAAACTTTGAAGCAGAATCCATAAACAGGCTGCAAAAACAGGTGATGACAACCCAGAAGCCCTTTACTGACATCACCAGTCATGACATCACATCTCCCTGACATCTAGTGGCCGTTTCCTATTCAGGCAATGATGCTGCTGCTTATCATCACACAAAAAGGGTCTGGGCTCAAATAAATAGAAGGAAATGAGTCTAAATTCTCTGATGGTCAAGCAAGTTGACCTGTATGTACTGCTGGGAAGCTGTGAAGCACACAGGGAAGGGGGGAGAAGTAACATTTAGGAACATTTCTGAAAAGGTCGAATTTGATCCTGACCTCTGTCCAGCAGCTGAAGGTCAGAGGGGAAGGCTGCATTGGCCTCAGTCAGAGCAGTGAAACGTAGATCCCCAATGTGGAGCAGAGCAGACAGCAGCGTAAACACAGAGTCAACCTCCTTTAAGAGCCAAAAACAAAAAAACATGCAAAGGTTTGGAGTTACTCAGGATAAAATGGTGTTAAAGGGAATGCTGAAAAAAGGAGACAGACTGAAAAGTGTAATAATAATAATAATATTAATAATAATAATAATAATAATAATAATAATAAATTTGTTTAGAACATGTGGAAAGTTTCTATAATAACATCATGAGTTTTCAATGAATACACATTTTACATAAATTATACATTTACAACATCAAGGTGCATTTTGTTTTCAAAATTTAGTTGTTTGTAAATAGTTTTTTTTTACGTTACTAACATGTTACATTACTAGAACTGCCTTCTTCCACCTGTGTAATATCATTAAAATTAGAAAATTTTTATCTAAAAATGATGCAGAAAAACTGGTTCATGCATTTGTCACGTCTAGGCTGGACTATTGCATTTGTTTGTTATCTGGGTGTCCAAATACTTGTTTAAAAAGTCTTCAGTTGATCCAAAATGCCAGAGTCTTAACTGGAGTCAGTAGGGGAGATCATATCTCTCCAGTTTTAGCTTTTCTCCATAATCTCCCTGTCAAATCCAGAATTTAATTCAAAATCTTATGTCTAACCTATAAAGCTCTCAACAACCTAGCTCCATCTTATATTACATATCTTCTTGTCAATTTATCTCTAATAAAAACTCTTGTTTTCACTGATGTATAACACATTATGATTTAATTTAATATTTCATTTTTTTCCTCATAGTTTTTTATGTTGTTTCATTTTGATACTTTTAATACATCTTGATCTTATTCTCTTTGTTTAATTTACTGCCTTTATCTTATTGTTAAGCATTTGGTAACAGCTGCTGTTTTAAATGTGCTTCATAAATAAATTTGACTTGACACTGTGCACTTTTTTTTCTTCAAAGTTTGACCAAAACAATTAGGATTTTGACATTCCTCAAGCAATAGGATCTTTTTTTTTTTTTTTTTTTACTTTGGCATGAATAGCAGTGGGAGATGTGTGTTCCTTTAAGGAATGCAAGACCTTTATTCTTAATAAGCTGACCAGTGTGTTCCATTCTCCCATTCAACCACTGACCCATCATGGCAGGTACTGACCTGCAAATCAAAACCTCATCGGTTTGGAAGCCACGGATTTGTTGACATCAACAAACAACGGGAATAGTCCATCATATGTACCCCCTCACAGGTCTTTATAGTCAAAGATTCAGTAGGTTTGGTCTGAAGACCTGTAACCTCACTTTGACAATACTGATCAGGTGTATTAATTTACCAACAGTTCATTTTATACAGATCTCACCTGGAGTTGAAGTTACTTATAGACCAACATCCCAATTGCTCGTTTTAAAACCATGAAAATTGTAAATAAATAAATACCGTATTTTCCGGTGTATAGGTCACATCCTGTTATGTTTTTTTTTTTCAAGGCCTGCGACCTATACTCAGGTGCGACTTATATATGGCTTGTTATCACTTTCGGTGAAACACATTTTTAAATCCAGCTCATTTCACAATTACATTCATTTATTAAGGAAAAGTTCAGCTCAGACATATATTTGCTATAATTTTTATCAAACAAACAATTGTTTTTAAGTGTTAATCTTCTTAAAAGCCTTGCTGTGCGCTCCTGTGGCAGACATTTGCAGCAGAGCTAAACGTAGGTGCGACCTATACACCGGTGCGACCTATCTAGGGATTTTTCCAATCTATTGGTGATAATTGGACAATGCGACCTATACACAGGTGCGACCTATACACCAGAAAATACTGTAAATACATCTGCTGATTTTTTTTTTTAACTGATCTTTTGTAGCATGAGCCTGGTAAACAGAAAAATAATTTTGAAGGCAGTGGCCCTGATTACACGTGCACAATCTCTGGAAATTTGCCACTGTTCGCATATTGATTGTGAGAAATGTACATGTTTAATGCTGTGCTCACTGAATCTGCTTTGTTTCCATGCCAGGTGCTGTGATTTTTAGTATTTCAATGACACATGTATGCATTTTCATGCTCGAGACTAAAAAGTGTCTCGAGTATGAAAACAGTTCCAAAATGCTGAGTATATAAACGTTTGTTTGGATCAAGGATGATGTTGGTTTGCTTGTGCATGCTGAAAAGGGTGAGAGCACAAACAGTACTCTACTATCTGCTATTGTTACTGTTGTTCATCAACTTGCACAAGTGCAGAAAAACTATTGACTGCAACTCCCAAAAAAAACTCCACTCTGACACCTGGATTCAAAAAGCCCTGGCGTCAGAGCAAACTAAAGCTGTTGTCATGCTCACAAACAGCCGAAAGGCCGCAGAGATGCTACGGCGTCACTTAAAAGCCGACCTAGTTGTAAATAGGGCTGATGTTGGAGAATGTTTCTTTGAATTTCATCCATCCATCCATCCATCCATCCATCCATCCATCCATCCATCATCTTCCACTTGTACTGAAGTACTTGCAACAAATTAAATGGAGAATAATTACAGCTTCATCATTACAATGGGTTGAACATTGAACAAAACTGTGTCCTAACTCTTCGTTCACACCCCTCTCCTCCTCTATCACACCCTTGCTCTGTGCCCTTCAGTAGAGGACATCGTATGGACCCTCCCACACACACACTGTTCAATGGCTCTGCCTCTAGGAAGGGGGGAAAGCCCGAGTTTGAGGATGTGTGTGCACATATCTGTGTGTGAACCCTCTCAGGGCAGGATATTGGAGCTGATATCTGGGAGATAAATACAAGCATTAGTCTCTGTCTGACACTCTATACACAGAGCGACCCCCTCCCTCCTCGCCCGCTTCTCATTTCTCCTATGCTTAGCGAGGGGAAGGTTTAAAAAAAAAAAACATGGGAGAGAACAGATAGGAAGTGTTAATGATGATTGACCCTTGGGTCTGAGAGTTGTCTACTGATGAGAGCTGTAGACAGAGACAAATGGGTGCTCTATTACTTCCACAAATGCCCCACCCCTCCATTCTGCACCTTGATTTCTCATGCAGCAGACGACGATGCCATGTGATAAGACCACCATCCTTTGCTCTGTTCATCCACCCGTTGTGTTTATGTGCAGTGGCTGCTGCTGGATTAAAAGATGAGGTGATGGTCAGTCACTGCTAATAAATGCTATGTTAGGATCTAAGAATAAAAGCTGCTAACAGTCTGAGGAACACAGCTGGCAGCGCACAGGATGAAGCGCACAAAACTAGCTATGTTTACATGGGCAAAATTTTGTGACCGGATTGAAATGTGCTCTGATTGCATAATTAAATAGTACTGTTTACATGGGCTCAATCCGTTCATGACAAGTGTTTACATGCAGCAGGCTTTTATTCTGACCAGAAGAACAGACATGCGCAGAGTGGTACACTCCCCTTTAAAAAAAAAAACCGAAGAGGAAGTTGCTTTTGTGAAAACCACAGAAGAAGAAGTTACTTCCGGGATGAAAGTAAACAATGCACCAAAAATGGACCCGCGCCAGATTGTAATGACGGCAATGGAGTTTTTACTGCACTACTGCACTCCCTGATAGAGCTACAGGCAAGCAACGCATGCTTTTAGTCTTTTCTATTCGCAGTATGAGAGCGCTGGGAAAGGAGGGGAGGGGTGCGCTGACACGCGCAGCGCACATGCGCAGTCAGGACAGTTTTGCACGGTCCGATAAAAGGAACAGAATATGTGTTTACATGCGCACACATCGGGCTACGGATCGGCGTAAACCACCCGTTTCGAACGGATCGCAAATTAGGTCGGATCACGCCGAATACACAAAAAATAACCCGACCGGGGTGTTTACATGACGCACTTTTGATCCGATCGGCCGTTTGATCCGATTACTTATGTCCATGTAAACATAGCTTCTGTGTTAGGTATCAGCTGCTATTGTTCACACATTTTAGGTCTGTACATACAGTGCATGCTTGACTGAGTGCCTCTTGTGCATACATTGGCATGTGAAATGGACCCCTCACTGCAGGCCTCGATGTCCTCTCTCCCATCATGCAATGGTCAATTATTCAGTGGTGAGTGGGGCAGTCCTTGTTTAATTATTTGGGGGATTGTCTCAGTCTGTTTCCATTATTTATGAGGCGTTGCTGTGTCATTGTGCTGATAAAACTTTCATTGTTTGATTTGACAGATTGCCTCAAACCCCCTAAATCTCATTGTGAAAAAGTTGAAGGTGAAACCTGCACGTGTGAGCCCTTTTGAAGAACACACTTTTTTGTGGCTGCTGGCTGAAACACAGCTTTCGTTTGCGATAGAGAAATGCACATCGCAATCTCAGCACCAACCCACCAGGGGCAACAGTGTTTATGTCTGTAACGTCAGTAACGTTTGGCTGTAGGGAGAATGTGCCAATCGTCACCTGTTTGTTGAATCCCAGGGCTCGCAGGGCTTGTTTGACAGCAGCCAGATGTTCCCTGCTCTGGACAGATGCTGTGGCTACTGGAGGATTGTCTCCTGGATGGCCTCCATTTAGATACCTGGTATTTAAAAAAAATGACATAATGGAGCAACAATAGAAAAAAAGTTTCAGAGAAGAGAACGAGAGTCCAAGTCTGATTGTAAAAAAAAAAAAAAAGAAGTCATTTTGAGCCGGTACAACTTAATTAAACAGACCAAAGATTACAGGTAGTCCCTGACTTATGAACGCTCTTACTTACGAGGTTCCGGACTTACGAGCTGGCGAACGAGCAGTAAATTTGTAAAGAACATACAAAAAATACAGCACTTTTATGTGTTTTTAGATGAAAGTGTGTTAGCTAACCGTTTGGAAACAAGTTTCTGAGCATGTTTATGAACTAGTATGAACATTTGTGATGAAAAACGAGTGTTCGTAGTAGCGCTAGCATAAATTTTCCGACTTACGACCGAAAATCCGGACTTACGAGCAACACGCGTTTCGTGTTCCGACGTACGAGATTTCGTGTTACGAGATAGTCGTAGGAACGGAACTCGCTCGTAAGTCGGGGACTACCTGTATATTTATTATTAATTGGCTTTGCTTTAAATTGGTTCAATACGTTTAAAATGTATTTGCAACAAGCACACACACACCTGTGAGCCAGGAGATTGTTGAGGTAAAGTGCACTCTTGTCCTCGGGGGAAAGGCCCTCAGCCATTAGGTAGAAGATCCTGAAGTTGTGCTGCTGAGGAGGCAGCTGGACCAGGCGACACTTCTCCAGCATGTACGTGTAAACTCGAGCTTGAACGTGAGACATGTTTAAACTCAACATTATACAATGTCAGCACATTTCTTTTCAGCACAGCTGACGATAGTGGTAACACACTTTATTTGTAGCATTTACTGAAAAGCAGTTGAATTAGTTCAAGCTGAAGAGAGAGACAGAAATGGATGTACAGTACTGACAACNATAACAAAGAATAGCTTAGCTAATGTAACTTGTGCCACAGTAAATATCAGCCATGTGTACTTTAGTAAAAGCTACATCGGCTATGCTAATCTGTGCTACTTTTTTATTTTTTTATCTGTGCTACTTTAAAGCATAGATATTAAAGATCGTTGCTTCAGCTTAACTGATGAGCTTGTTAGTAAGGATGGCTGATATTTCTCACATTACATTATTTATTTAGCCTATGACTGCCTTTCATACTTAAATTAGTGTTAACAAAATAAATTATTTATAATTATTTCTCAGTCATAGTATTAACGTTTCTCAGTAAATGTCAGATATTTATTTTCCACTGTGATTTGCCTTTGTTAATAAAGTTAGTGGTGAAAAGTTACAATTTGGTAACTCCTTTTACCGTAATCCATTAGTTAAATATTGCTTTAAACCCTGAAAGCATTTTGTTTTCTCTTTCTGTGTAAGATGCTGAGTCCCAGGAGATCGATGAAGCTGGATGGATGAAAGATGGATGAATCTGCTTTTCAAATACATTTGGTGTTGCTGTGAAAACACACATTGCTAAATGAACGTGTGCTTACCTTTAGTTTGAATAAAACAGTTGTACCAAGTTTCACCTTGTTTATTTCAATAATTAAGTTGTTGTTTAATGTCCAATAATGAGAAGTTCTACTGCACATAAATAAAACCTACATGTAGTGATTGTTCTTAATTGGCAACTTAACTTACCAGTTTAGTGTTAATTATTAACATGTACAAAACATAAAAACATGCATGTTCCTGTTCATCCTCCAGTAGTAGACTGATAAAGTTCAGAATAAAAGCTATAATTATAAATTCAAAACAATTTAAACTGAATACAATATGAGAACTGTGGGTGATTTTATATATTTTAATGAAATGATTAATCAAAACACTCTTCAACAAGAAACGATGCATCCGAGCGCAGTTTCTGATTTTAAACAAATGAACAGATTTCTCATCATGTGGGACCATCCGACTGGAGCAGCCAACCCCTCCGGATCTGAGACTGGACCCGGGTCTACGAACTATTCACTCATCTGTACCTTAAAAAAATGAAAAGATTAGTAAACATTGTCATTTTTTGCATCACAAAGTTTAAAATAAGACTCCAAGTTTGCTACTCAAAGTATAAAAAATAAATACAGTTGCACCTAACAGCTATCGTACCGGTAAGTGTGGCTGTCAACTTCAGTGTGGGGTTCTGGTCACGAGTGACGGAAGAATGGAGCGTGAGCTTGACAGACGGATTGGTGCAGCATTTGCAGTATTAAGAACCTGTTAATGACCAGATCATTTTTATTATGTCTTGAAACATTAAAGCCTGAAATGGACTGAAAGAGGGTGGACATTTTTTAAACAACTAACACATTGTGTACCTAAAATGTCATTTCCTCCAGGATGACTGGCAGCTAGTTTGCAGAGCTGCAGCAGACTCAGGACCAGCTTCAGTAACACCCTATCAGTAGGATTAGCTGCAGAGGACAAAAAGAAAAAAAGTTTTTATATACAACAGGTTTTTATTCATGCAAAGTTTGTTTTTGTGGAATCACACCGTGACATTTTCTGAGCAGCTCTCGGATCTGCTCTTTGTTGTGAGTTTTGCTTGTTGCATTACCTGTCTCAGTTTGAGACAGTTTATCTGTCATTAACGTGTGTGTATCAGCCTGATGTCACAGGGTAAATAAAGGTTCAAAATAAATCATTAACAAGCAGCTTCCTAACAACAAAGAGTCTAGGATAAACACGGGTGGGACACCTTGTTCCCGTGAGTGTTACGAAGTGGAGGTTAGCATTAGCATAGCGTTGCTAAGCTAACGTCAGTAACAGACAGTAACAGAAGAGCAAGAAACTGAAAAAACTGTTCAAACACACACAGTTTCGCAAAATTATTCACATAGAATCTTTGTTTACCTGACTAGAAGTGATCGGAGCGTATTCTTGATGTTGTGGAGGGCAAATCCTTCCGGTTGATATTACACAGCCAGTAACCTACGCTGCCACTAGTGGTCAGGAAAGGAAGTATTACCAACCAAAATGGCGGAAAACCCGAAATACCTCTTATGTGACGTCACGTGGGAACTATGTATTGCCTTGTATATTGAACCAAGATGGCGCCCTATGTGACTCAGTTTCTCTGAAAACTCAAGCCCCATTCTATTCCTATGGGAAATTTACGATTTTTGTTAGCGAAATATTTCGCCATGGTAACTCCGATTGCTTATAAAAGTAATAGCACACATCTCTGAGTCGGGCTGGTCGTTTTGATAGAACTTTTGTGGGGGTTCACTTTGTGGTTCGGTCCGTATTAAAGTTGAAAAAGATAACTTTTTCTGGTGTAGAATAATAAGTGGGCAGTAACCAACTAGTTCCTGGATTTGGAGATTCATTACGTCTTTGTTCGCAAATAACGTTGCCATGGTAACTCCGATTGCTTAGAAAAGTAATAGCACACATCCCAGAGTCGGGCCGGTCGTTTTGATATAACTTTTGTGGGGGTGCACGTTACGGTACGGGCCGCATTAACGGTGAACGACAATGTAGACACACGTTCGGACAGGATAACAATAGGTGGCTTCCATGCATTTACATGCAATGGCAGCCCCCAATTATGGTTAAAACATTGTTTTGTTTTAGTAACTACAGAGAATTGATGAAAAGTTTTTACTATGTATAACTTAGTCGACTTAATTGACTGTAGATTTAGTCGACTAAATGTTTTCATTGATTTGTCGACTAAAATTAGACTAAAACAAAAAAAATTCTGATGACTAAGTAATGACTAAAACTAAATGATGTTTTAGTCACATGACTAAGACTAAAACTAAATTAAAAATAGCTGTCAAAATTAACACTGGAAGCAGCGCACTCAGTGGAAAATTACAGGAGACCTCATTGTTTGGACCGGAGCGAGGCAGACCGGAGGAGGTTAGGAGGGGCTAACATGCTAACAGACCTTACTGTAAACGCCCTGGACCGCGCGAAGCACAGGCAGCTGCAGATGTTGGTGGAGCAACGAGCTAACATGCTAACACACGGAGGAAGGCTTCACCAGCTCCCAGTAAGAAATTAACTCTTTTTTTCCTTCATTATGGCTCCCAAATGTATGTGTTTTTTGATAATTATGTAGGATACTGTGCTAGGATAGGCTAAGTGCTTATTAATACAGTACTGTACATGTAGACGTTCCGTTATGTATGTTCCGACTTAAGTTGAAATTCGACTTACGACGGAGCGTAGGAACGGCTCTCCGTCGTAAGTCGGGGACTACCTGTATCTGTGTTGGAGTCACTCACCCCTCTGCGCTGTAGACTTCCTCTGAAGCTGTTGCAGCAACAATGGCTCCTATGAAGCCTCCAAACAACCCTGGTATGGCGTGCAGATTGTGAATGCCACATGTGTCCTGGAGCTTCAGGCGTTTCTCTAAAAAGGGCTGAAAGGAGCACATAAAGTTAACTAATCAGGCTAAAAACTAAAGTTTCTGCAGACATTTATTTCCTTTTACAGCAGTCATTTGTCCTGTTGCATAAAGTGTTTTTTTTTTTTTAGAAATTCTTCCACTAACAGGGAATTAATAACTGGCACAGATTTCAATCTCCAAAACTCGTAGAGGCGTGGCTCGAGCTGTTCATAACTCTGGTTCTTTCCCTTCTCACGTGTGATGAAGTTTCGGTTTGAGGCGGTTTCTTTTTCTTTCTTTTTTTCCTCTGTTTGCAGCGACAGCAACAACAGTCATAAACACAGAAAGAAACAAGAAAAGCAGGCTTACTGTGAGGAACAGGTAGCCAAAGGTGGAGATGATGCCCATGAAGAAACCCACAATTAGCGAGCCGTAAGGCGTGACCATGAACTCTGCTGCTGTTCCCATGGCAACACCTCCAGCCAGAGTGGCGTTCTGGATGTGCACCTGTCAGATTATTTAAAAAGAACAAGTTACTCCCACGGGGAAAGGGCCTACAGAGAGAGTTGAGTGAACAAGTAGTTTTTTTCTGCCTCTTTACCATATCCAGTTTTCCTTTCTTGTGAGCCAAGCTGGACATGGCATAAGCAGTGACAACGGAGGAGGCGAGGGCGATGTAGGTGTTCATGGCTGCCCTGTGCTGCCCGTCGCCATGGTTTGTGATGGCCGAGTTGAAACTGGGCCAGAACATCCACAGGAACAGTGTGCCTGTGAACCGAGATGATATAAAAACCACTGTGAGGAGAAATCCCAAAGGACTATAAAAGTCAGCGTTGGACGTTTTAACTCTCACCAATCATCGCAAACATGTCTGAGTGGTAGACGGAGCCTTGGAGGCGTTTACTTTGGTGTATGTTTGGTCGGTAGAGCACCCAGGAGATGGCCAAACCGTAGTAACCTCCAAAGCAGTGGATGACCATGGAGCCGCCAGCATCTCTGCACTGTAAACACACGTGCACGTCAGCACCGTTCACAGCTCGAAATGCAAACATAACAGAGCAATCTACGGTGGCCCTGAGGTGTAAATGAACATTTAAAAAAAAAAACAGAATTACATTTGAAAAAAATGCAACAAAAACAACATTTGCAAAAACACAACTAAAACACAACAACGTTTGAAAAAAATGGACTTACAATTGAAACGACAGAATTGCATTAAGCCAAAGCGGAAGTGGCCAGAATCACATTTGGAAAAAAAAAACGGACTCAAATTTAAAAAAAAAACGAATCACATTTGAAAAAACACGAGTCACATTTGAAAAAACACGGAGTCACATTTGAAAAAAACGAAGTCACATTTGAAAAAACACGAAGTCACATTTGAAAAAACACGAGTCACATTTGAAAAAAACACGAAGTCACATTTGAAAAAACAGAATCATTCAAAAATTATATTTCCATTTTTTCAAATTTAATTTGGTTTTTTCAAATGTTGTTGTGTTTTTGTTGTGTTTTTTAAATGTACAGGTAATTCCGTTTTTACAAATGTAATTCTCTTTTCTTTTTTTTCTTTTTTTTTTCAAATGTGATCCCATTTTTTTATTTTTTTTTTCAAATGCAATTTTGGCCACTTCCGCTTTGGCGTAATGTAATTCCATCGTTTCAAATGTTTTTTCATTTTTTTAATTTTTTTTTCAAATGTTGTGTTTTTGTTGTTTTTGTTGTGTTTTTTTAAATATAATTTCGTTTTTTCAAATGCAATTCTGATTTTATTTTTTATTTTTTCAAATGCAATTTTGGCCACTTCTGCTTTGGCGTAATGTAATTCCATTGTTTCAAAAGTTTTTTAGTTTTTTCAAGTGTTTTTGTTGTGTGTTTTTTTTATTTTTATGCAATTCTGTTTTTTTTTTTCAAATGTTGTTCATTTACACCTCAGGGTATAGCAATTTCCACTACAGTAGAAGAAGTGTGGTTGGTTTGGTTTAAGTGACTCACATGAAGGAGGTTGAGGATGATGTATTCTTCCACAGCAAACAGCGTGACTCCAAACAAAGTGACGACCATCAGCTGGACTGGGCTCACTTTCCCCAGAATGGCCCCAAAGGCGATCAGAGAACCCGCACAGCAGAAATCAGCATTGATCATGCTGCATGGAACAAGGAAATATGACTCAAACATCGCCATTACAGACATATAAAAGAATGCAGTTTCATTTTTGCAGTTGTGTAACTCAGTTAAGGCAGACAGGCGCTCACTTTTCAATCCCAATGTTGATCTTTCCGGTAGAGTGATCGAGGGAGTGGAACCAGCCCTGCATGAGGAGAGCCCACTGCAGGCCGAAGGCGGCTATCAGGAAGTTGAAACCCACTCCTCCAAAGCTGTGGCGTTTCAAGAAGGTCATGAGGAAACCAAACCCAACAAAGATCATGACATGGACATCCTGGAAGCCTGAAGGAATGGAAGGAAACCACAACGTTGTTGAACGTTTCAGAAGGTTTTTCTTTCTTTCTGTTTCACATTGGTTGCATCATCTTTAGAAGTGTCACCATTCTTGTTAATTTAGATTTGATCAGATTATTTGATGAAGTCAAGCATGCAGGACGTAATAACTGAGCTGAAATATATATATATTTCCTTATTACATCAAAGGGTTTTGATTTCCTTATTACATCAAAGGGTTTTGATATGGGGTTGTTGCAAAAACAAAAAGCATTTAATAAATTGTTTAGGTTTTAAATAATATTCCTAAATGTGTTTTTGCAGTCTCATTATTTTATTGCTTCATGTTTTTTATGACTCCTGACAAATCGACAAACAGATGTGCAACATCTTAATACAACATTAAAACCTGTAAAATAATGTTCTTAACTTTAGTGGAACTAAACGTGATAATTTTAAAATGTTTTTAAATAGTCTGATATCTTGGATATGTTTGCAATACTGCTACTATTTATTATATGAATTGTAGATAGTGCTCCATTTGCCGTATTAATTTCATTGAACTGTTCAACATTAAAATATTCACTACATTTTACAACTGGAAAAAAATTGTGTTATTGACATCTTCAGCATTATATATTTTGTATTCTGATTCTTCGTACATCGTCATTATACAATGCAAACTCATCAGGATATTTATTTCGTTGATCTAACGTAGTAGGCTATTTCCTAACACAATTTTCATAATTTTATATATTGTACTCATCTAAATTTATCTAAATCCTTGTGATCCATCCTGTGTTTTAATCCAAAAATTTTCTGTTATTTACAGTTGACTCTTTGCAAAAGAAAAACACATTTTTCATTCAGACCATGATGACCTTTGCTGCTTACTGGGATATCTGAAGTAGAAGTCGTTGTCCAGGTCCGTGAGGTTCTCGTGCTTCTTGTGCTCCACCCAGTGTGCGTCGGACTCATCGTCGTATCGGATGAAAAGCCCAAACAGGACGACCATAGCGATCTGCCAGACGAAGCAGACTGCAGGCAGACTGACGCGGATGTTGGTGTTCTTCTGAGGGCCGAAAAAGTTTCCCATGATGCTGCTTTGATGACTTGGACAGGACCTCAGCTGTGCCTTCTCCACCTGTAGCATCATCTTTTATAATGGAGATTTGGGGTGTGAACTTCTCTGCCACTCACAAGCGAGGCGTGGATCTATCATACCTTTTGGGAGGTAAACCACTCCTTTACCTGTGTCTTTTTTATTGTTTTGTTTTTTTGCACCGTTCTTATCAGGTCTAGAAAAAGGCTGCAGGAAGTGCAAAACAATTAATGAACAGACATAGTTTATGTGATTGAAGCGATGGTGCAAGATCTCTAGATATGACTTCAGGTCGTGACGCTGTTGGCTTCAAAATGATGGCAATTCTAAGAAGGTCAGCTCAGTCAGATAACGTGGAAAAATCTAAGCTGCTGGGAAACAATTTCAGCAGCTGCAGCTCAGATAAAGACAAGCTGCAGCTGTTTTGTCTTTTCTTTTTTTTGACTGTCCGCTTTGTTTTCTGCAAAAGCATGAAGATGGTCCCAGATGAGCAGAAGTGTCAGTCAGGATCACCCCGTCAGTCATGGAGAGAGCTGCGTTCTGACTGCAGCTGCGTTTCATACGAAGACGCTGCGGAGTTTTAAAACTCTTGACAGACTGCAATTAAAAACCAACATGCAGTGCTCTTAAAAACCACTGTGTCTTACTCCAGTCAACCTTTCATTACTCTCAGTATTTATTTATTTCATTTATTAACCTTTATTTAACCAGGCAAATCCCACTGAGATCACAGATCTCTTTTGCAAGGGAGGCCTGGACCTGCAGGCAGCCCAACATGCAGGCTTTTTGGACAGGAGGAAACCGGAGTACCTGGAGAAAACCAACGCAAGCACAAGAAGAGCATGCAAACTCCACACAGAAAGATCCCAGGTCCAACCAGGCGGGAATTGAACCCAGGACCTTCTTGCCGTGAGGCAACAGTGCTAACCACTGAGCCGTCGTGCTGCCAAATGCATGCACTACGCACGCACTTTACCTCTCTAAATCTCTTCCCCGCTTAGAATCAACGTAACCTTTACGTTGGTTTGTTTTGCACAATTTTGGACATTTTGCTTAAAACCTTTGAAACGTGAGCAAGAACTTAACGTAACATTAAACACAAAGATCTCAAACCTCATTTAGTTTCCGCTCATTCTCAATCAGTTCATCTGGACAGTTTCTTTTTAGCAGAAACGTTTCACCCTCACTCCAGAGGGCTTCCTCAGTCAGAGTAGTCCAAAGCACACTGAAGTTAACCCACCAAGTAAGCAACTTATGTGTGTGCTTTGGACTACTCTGACTGAGGAAGCCCTCTGGAGTGAGGGTGAAACGTTTCTGCTAAAAAGAAACTGTCCAGATGAACTGATTGAGAATGAGCGGATTTGATACCTGGACTATTGAGAATTAACTTTCTTGTCTCATTTAGTTTGTTTTTATTGCTTGCATATAAAAAAAGTTCCGACGCCTCCAACCTGCAGCTATCGAACCGTTTGGGCAGCTGTCCAGAACTTACAGTCCAAAGAAACCTTCTCGATATTACTCCTCTTCTTACTTTCAAGAACAAACACTTGTTTGACCTTCAAGTACGTTCAGAAGGATTTATCAGAGTCTGGATTAAGCAGATTCATGTAATCTTAAAAAAAAAAAGAGTTGTTAAAATGTTGCTCCTGTGTGACGACCACAAACTTTGACAATACAGTATGTATTACAGTGCAGTACTAATTACCCAGAACAGACTTGGCATGAACCTAATAGCATTCAGGTTTGTCCTGATGCTGCTCCGTAATCCAGGTAGATAAATCTAACCAGGTTGAGTCAGGTCCTCTGGACGGATTCTTCTTTGTTGAAACATTTAATCTTTTATCCAAAAGACTTCTTCAGTCTGAGTCGCAGCAACGAACTCAGTCTTATATGGACGACTGAAGAAGTCTCGTGTAAAATGTGAAATATTTCAACAAGAAAGAATTCTTCCAGAGAACCGGACTCAACCTGGTTACAATGTTCAGGTTTATACGAGGCTATAACTGTTGAAGCACTTGGCTCTGAACCAGTAGTAAGCCACTTTTCATATACAGGGAGTCCTCGACTTACGGCAACTCGGACTTACGAACGGACTTACGAACAGTACAGTTGTACATTAAATACAGCACTGGCATGTGTTTTTAGGTGTTTTTAGATGAAAGTGTGTTAGCTAACTGTTTGTAAACAAAGTTCTGTGCATGTTTATGAACCAGTATGTACGTTTGTGTTGAAAAACGGGTGTTTGGAGCAGCGCTAGCATACATTTTCCGACTTATGAATGAAAATCCGGACTTACGAACGCACGTGATATGGGTTCCGACTTACGTCAAAATCGGGTTACGAACGGTCCTTGGGTCCGGAACTCGTTCGTAAGTCGGGGACTCCCTGTAAGTACCAGGCGGTATTACATTTTAAACTCGTTGAACTTGATTGTGGATCGCAGTTCTGTGTTGCAGAAATGGACTTGTGCAACAGTGAGCTGGTGAGAACAGCACGTGTTTGATTTAGGGTGACTGAAAGCAAACATCACACACAAAAACAAAAACGGGTGGATTATACGAAATCTTGTAACAGGGTGGCAATGCTAAACACACCCAAAATCCTTAAAACCTGAGGACCCACAAGCTGCTGCTGGATAAAAACAAGAAAAAAATGCAGAA
>JBBPBX010006887.1:47484-59080 GCA_038048925.1 Garcialebias charrua
TATATATATATATATACTTTTTTTTTTTACAGAAATCTTTGCAGGAAAAATCAGTGAAACATAAACTGAATGGCTTTTTCCAGTTTTAATCTTATTTTGAAAGGAACAAACAGAAAGATAAAAAGTCATCTTGGTTAGAATAATAAAAAGATCAGATTTATACAGTAGGTCTGTGATATTTTATTATATCTTTACTCTTCTTTTGCCTCAGCTGCTCGTGTGCTCATGAAAATGCCGCTCGCTGCCTCACAGAGTGACTTTATTTCAACAATTTAGTTTTGTTGAGAATCTCGAAGATCATCGAACCAAAAAGAGTTCAAGAATTTATCACATCTCAGGAATGGCTCTCTGGGTGACACATAGAACATTCCAGCTGATATCTGTTTCTCCTCCTCGACATCATGACCTCACACTTGTGCAGTGGAACGTGTCCTCAGATTTTCCTCTGATAACAGAACGGCCTCACTCACAGCAGAAGATTAAAATATTATAAACACATGTGGAAGTAACTAATTACAAATACTCATATTACTGTAATTAAGTAGAATTTTTGGGTACTTGTACTTTTATGGGTATTTCTTTCAAGTCTATAATCTACTTCGATACTTTTAAAATCAGAAGTTGCTACAGCAACAATTTGAATTACCATATTTTCCAGCCTTTAAGTCACAGTATTTTTAAACTAATTTTCATGTCCTGCGACTTATGGGGTGAAGAGACATATTTATGGATTTTTCCCCATAATTTTAGCCCAATTTTTGGCTGAGATATGACAGTTTCCATTCATTCTGACGAAAAAAACGGAGCAGTACCACTTTTGGCCGCTAGGGTCCACCGCCCGTTCCCAGCTCATGTGTCCGACAGAAGCCTTCTCTGGTCGGACTCACTCTGTCGCAGCCCGGCCTCCTGAACTCTGGATGTCTGAACTACTGTTGCCTTGTTAGCAAAATAGCTCATGAACCACACGACAGATTTTGTTGAAACTTACAGAAAGCACTCACTGGATTGACATTTACAACCTATTAGCTTTAGGAGATGTTTGAAAATTTAAATTTATTTGGAAGACGTCAAAGCGAAACAATTTAAATCCAGCAGATTTGACCATTACGTGAATTTATTAAGGAAAGGTTAAGCTCAGAAACACTTTTACAATAATGTTGGCCAACAAATATATTTTTTAGTTGTTTATATTGTTAAATTTTAAAGAAATGAAGCGTATCCGCTCGCTGCACGTGCACGTAGCAAAACTACTTTTTAAATCCAGCTGATTTGACAATTACGTGCATTTATTAAGGAAAGGTTAAGCTAAGACACATCTTTGCTATAATTTTCAGCAAACAAATAATTGTTTTTACCGTGTTAATCTTGTTAAAGTCCTTCCGTGCACGCTCCAGTGGTCTCCATTTGCAGCAGGGCAAAACACCAGCCCACATTTCGGGTTGTTGGCGGTGACGCATAATAGATGCGACTTATGGGGCGAAGGTCATATTTATGGATTTTTCCAATTTATTGGACTTATTGGATTAAAGCGACTTATGGGGCGGAGCGACTTAAAGGCCGGAAAATATGGTAATATTCAAACCGTTCATCTGCATCTTTGTAGCCAATAAGGCTCTCAGATCGTGAACGCACCAGTTTGATGTAAGTAAAGGACAACTCCGTAGAGTAGAGAGTCATTTATAGACTGAAGATTTGGAGACAAAAGGCCAAAATGGAGACAAATAGAGAAAATGACAAGGTAAATGCAGAGGACGAGTGCCCATGGTCGTACCTGGAGGAATGTTTCATGCACAGAGGGTGAAAAGGAGACGGCGTCCAGTTGTAAACTTTGTTTGATCTCTACGGTGATAACAGCTTACAAGACTTCATCTAATCTCAAAAAACATATTGTGGTATACGAGGTTCCCTTATCAGTCATGTCAATCGGTGCAACATAAATTCTATGGGAATTGCACCCCCGCGCGATTACCTGAAGGAATACAATCACGCCTTTACGGCAGGGGCGTCAGCATCACGCCAGAGACCCCGCCCTCTGGGTATTTAAGGCGCTGATGCCCATCCATCGTCCTCTTATTGCCCTTCACCTCGCTTAAACCTGAACTTTCTCTTCGCGGGACTTCTCTGTTGCTTCATCGCTCGACCAGAGGTGAGCTTGCTCCCTACACAGGGCGTACAAAGAATTATTCCTGCGTACTGCTGGGCTAGCGAAAGCTAGTCCAGCACATTTTTCCTTAACCCCGAAGTTTTTTCTTCTCCTCTTTCCGCAGACTGCTTCGCTCGACGACGCTAACTGCGTCACACCACTACCTCTGCTAATTCGTAGCAGGCTAGCCAGCGAAAGCGACGCGACGGAGGAGACGTCTCAAATAAAAAGAAAAAGGATTTTGGAAGGACTCACTCGTCTTATCTCGGACATGCCTCTGGAGAAAGGAAAGCAAAAGACAGGACTTCCGAAAAAGACCAGCAGGACGGCGAGCCCAACCTCGCGCGCCTGCCCCAACGGCTGCAGTTTTTCCCTCTCTGCGACGGACACCCCCGAGGCCTGTCCCGTCTGCCTGGGGATGCTGCACGCGAAGATGGCCCTGGACGCGCCCGACTCTTGCCCACACTGTAGCCAGATGCTGGAGTCGGTGAGGAGGCACTGGGTGGACTTCGTCGCCAAGGCCATGGGCGCTGCTGCGGCGCCAACAGACCCGGACACTACTGAGCCTCTCACTCCCACGCCGGAGCTCGAGAGCATGGCTCTGAATGACAGCACCCGAGTCAAATGGGGCGACATGCCAGATGTGCTGGCTCCCATGCTAGACTTGACAGTCGAATTTGACACTCGAGGCATGATGAGCGAGGACGAGATCTCGATTTCAGCCTCAGGTGAATTTTCTGCGGATGACGCCAACGTTGATGACGCCGACGTTGAATACGAGGAACAGGGAGAAGACCTCTCCCGTATCCCGGCGCCTGTGCTCCCGGAGACTGACTTTTCCATCCCTGCTCTGTTCGACTTGTGTCACAGAGCAACGGACGCGCTGCAGATCCCATGGCCGGAGCCTCAACCTCGTCAACAGGTCACGAGGATGGCAAGAAATTATTTTTATTCAAAGCAGCAGGCCGCCACGAGGCAAAGGATGCCCATCTTTCCGGATTTCCTCACAGAGCTGACTCGCACCTGGTCTCAGCCCAGAGCTTCCATGCTGCTGCCGCTCTCCCAGTTCCTCGGCGTGGATGGGATGGATGAAGCGGTATAGCCAATGTGCCTCAAATGGAGGACACGTTAGCGTCTCATCTGGCTCCCAAGTCATCCGGGACAAAACCAACTCTCCCCAACAAAGCCTGTCGAGCCTCAGCTTCTCTGCTCGAGAAATGCTACAGAGCTCAGGGCCTTGCGGCGCGCGCAATGAACGCATCCGCAATGATGCAAGCGTACCTGGCTGAAAAACTGCAGGAGCTCCAGGTAACGACAGACAAGCAAGCTGCTGCCGACGTGCTGGATGAAGCCCGCAGGGCAACAGACTTTGTGTTCCGCATGATGGGGACAGCAGTTGTTGCACAAGGCAGAGGCATGGCTGAGGTGGTCATCGCAATACGCCATCTGTGGATGACCCTAACTGACCTCCCGGAGGGACAGAAAATTCCTTTTCTCCACCATTCGATAGAACCGACGGGACTTTTTGGAAAAGCGCTGGATCGAATTCAGACCAGGCTGGACCAGAGGCGCAAACAGGCTGAAGCTCTCCGGGTGGGCATCCCCAGGAGAGCCTTCGCCCCCCCAGGGAGTCAGCTGGGAGCAGAGCACCGCAGCCTCGACACCACTCAGCCACACGTGCCCCACCGCAAAAGCGGCCGGCGTACGAGGTCGAGCACCGGCAGAGACCACCGCCGGGCCCAACTCGGACCGAACACGCCTGGAGTAAGAACAGATTTGTTCCCCGCCAGGCGGTCTGACACAGAACCTCCTCGGCAAATCAGGACACCAGACAGAAGCGTGCCTGATGAACCAGGCCCGCTTCTTAACTTTACACGATCACCCGCCCACGCGGTATGGGAAATTATCTTTTCACATCCAGACTTTGTTTGTAGCACGGTACAAAAAGCTTGTGACTTTGTTTCAGACACAAATCATGTTCTTTCTACTGTGAGTGACATAAAGTCAAATATGTCGTTACACGTAAGCACGAATAAAGCTAAAAAAACAGCCCCTCTCTATTTTCTTGACAAAAAACAAAAACAAAAAACAACAACAACAAACACAGTAACATCAGCAGAACGGTCCCCTCCGTTCTTCCAGCCGATATAAAGGGTGGGGGCCATCTTTCCCCCCTCCCTCACAGCTCACGGGGTGTTAGCCTAATTGATAAACCCAGCAGGGTGCCTCTGTTCTGTCTGCAACAGACAGGCCCAGAGGCGCCTGCGAGCAGGCCCGTAACTCCTCACAGAGACAGGTGAGGGGGTTCACGTGCTCCAGCCCCCGCTCCGTTCTGAACCACGGTGCCGGCAATACACAAATCAAACAAATCCGTGACACGTCCGCGCTCCAGGGGTGCACGCCGACAGAATCCGATGACCCACCTTTCTGGCCACCTATTCATCAGACGCCAATAAGGGACGGGGGGGGGGTCACGGCAGAAGCCCGTAGGCCAACACCAGTATCACACGTTCACAAAGGCAGTTGTGATGAAACTGCAGCATGTGTAAACATAAAGTCTGCTCAACACAAAGGACCATCTCCACATTCTCATGCTGAAGCGGTCCCCTTATTCTCAATGGGCGACACGCCATGCTCAAACAGTGATCCTGCAGCATGTGACCGCGCTCACTGTGCTGACCCAACCAGGAAACTGGCTGGAGTCAGGAGATCTGATCGTTTACAAAACTTGCAACCCCTCCGATCCATGACCCCCAACAAAAAGAGGAAAAACAGACATTTTGTTCAGCTTTTGTCTAATGATGACAGCAGATTGCCTCTGCCTCCAAACACTCCTGATCAGAGTAGTATGGAGGTACATCTGCAGAAAGGCCCTCTCCTTAACGTGGTTGACCTTCAAGGGACCACAGAAATTAGGGCCCTTGAGGGAGAGCTGGTTCCACCACCGGCTCCTCTCCAGGGATCCTCCACGTCACTGGAAGGAACAGTTTCACCACTTAGGCTGAGAACTGTGGCAAATTTCAGCTTGGTGGCGGAGAGGAACAAGCGGATGGCCTGAGGCTTGCCAGAGAACGTGGTAAAAACCATTCAAAACGCACGAGCTGTGTCAACATAGTCTCTCTACGCCAGGAAATGGCATATTTTTTAAGCTTGGTGCACAGAAAGAAATATTTCTTATTCATGCAACTTGGCCAAGCTCCTCACCTTTCTTCAGGACTTGTTGGAAAGAGGTCGCTCTTTCTCAACGATTAAGGTGTTCCTATCAGCAATTTCAGCTTGTCACGAGGGCTAGGGAAGCAGGACGCCTGGCGCACACCCGCTCATAATAAGATTTATGAAGGGCGTGCTAAGGAAGAGACCCCCCAGCAGGATCTTGACCCCTGGATGGGATCTTAGTATGGTCTTGGGGGCTCTCTGTGACCCCCCATTCAAACCACTGAGCGACATTAAGATAGATTTATTATCTTATAAGACCACTCTTCTCCTGGCCCTTTGCTCAGCAAAACGTATGGGTGACCTCCACGCTTTGTCTGTACATCCAATGTGTACCAGGTTCGCCCCTGACGAGTCAAAGGTCACCCTAAGGCCTAATCCTGCATATATCACCAAGGTTCTGACTTTAAACCCCAGAAGTCTGGACTTTGATCCCTCTTCTTTTCCACCTGCTCCTATCCTCACTCAGGAAAAGGGAAAGGCTGAAGGCTCTCTGCCCCGTGAGAGCTTTAAGCACTTACATGCAGAGAACAGCCGAATGGAGAAAAACAAATCAACTGTTTGTGTGCTTTGCTGCACCAGCTACGGGAAAGGCCCTATCAAAACAGTGCCTCTCACACTGGGTGACTGAGGCCATAAAAAGGGCGTACAGTAGCAAAGGTCAACAGGTGCCCTCTGGAGTGCGTGCCCATTCCACTCGGGGCTTGGCCACCGCGTGGTCACTGTTCAAGTGTGTACAAGTTGCAGACATCTGTGCTGCTGCGAACTGGGGCTCAATGAACACGTTTGCAAAGCATTACAGTTTGGATGTTACTGCGTGTGATGTCACTCAGGCTGTCCTTTCTAATGGTGCATTCAGACCAAACAGCGTTTCAACCTCCAAAAAGCTCATCACGCACGCAAGTGGACGCACTTGGTGTCCAGACCTACTTGGACCTGAATGCCAGAACGCGAAACAGCTGCTGGGTGTGTGGGAGGAGCTTACCGGTATACAGAGTCCTGCGCATAGAGTCCTGCGCACTCCGCCAGGCGAGGAGCTTTTTATTTCCATCTCTGTGGAGCAGACTTGACTGGTCGTGAAGGAATTGTCGCGAACACACAGCTACAATGAGTTTCTCTTCCATAGTACACGACCTCGCGGGTCTTTTCTG
The DNA here is from genome assembly GCA_038048925.1 of Garcialebias charrua. Classification (NCBI taxonomy): domain Eukaryota; kingdom Metazoa; phylum Chordata; class Actinopteri; order Cyprinodontiformes; family Rivulidae; genus Garcialebias; species Garcialebias charrua. The sequence goes on from JBBPBX010006887.1 coordinate 53,992, forward strand.
TGTCCCACAAACAATACGTCACATAGTGCGCGCGCACCCTCGTTTCCGCGTCACATAGGGACTCTCCCCATCTCTTCTCCTCCTCTCTTCTCCCCCTCTCTTCTCCACCCGACTCTCCCTGATTGGTTGACACACCAACCAATCAGGGAGAGTTGAGCGGCGTCTGAAAGTTTGAACGGCGAAATCTTCAGCACGTTGAATGCGAGGTTTGGAGGCTGAAGCCGGTTCACGTGCACGGAAAACGCTTTCCAGCACGCTCAACACGCACGCGAGGTGACGCCCAACGCCAAGACGTGGCTGGAAGCGCGTCCCCCATTGACTTTGCATGTAAACTGGACGCTCCTGCTGCTGAAAAGCTGTTCGGTCTGAATGCACCATAACACACAGTAGAAAGCGGCCTTGGGATGCCTTTTGAATAAAGGCGGACGTTCACACTAGGATGCATTTTACTGAGCATTTCAAGGGCGTGAATGGATTACGTTCCCATAGCTTTTATGTTGCACCGAGTGACATGACTGATAAAGGGAACTGAAAGTTATGCACCATAACTCATGTTCCCTGAAGGAAGGGAACGAGGTGCAACATACCTGGCCCTTTCAATGCTGAAAGCTCGGTGAAGTGCATTTTTGAGACAGATGGATGGGCGTCAGCGGCTTAAGTACCCAGAAGGCGGGGCCTCTGGTGCGACGCTGACGCCCCTGCCGTAAAGGCGTGATTGTATTCCTTCAGGTAACTGCGCAGAGCGCAATTTCCCATAGCATTTATGTTGCACCTCGTTCCCTTCCTCCAGGGAACATGAGTTATGGTGCATAACTTTCAGTTTTACTTACAGCTTCCCGTTTTATGGTACATGTACCTGACTGAGGAGAACAGCAGCAAATCAGCAGTTTAAACTTTATCTTTCTCTTAGCTTACTAATAATGCTGAGCCAGTCTGGATCACATTGAAAAAACAAAACAAAAAACAGCTGAAGCAAAACAGGTGATGATGACTCAAGAAAAACGGTCTCGTGCAAGTTGAGACGCTCTGACGTCTCCTGTAAAGCTCATCCAGATCAGTTTTTTTTGTTTGGCTTAAAGCCTTGATCTTTGTGGGAGTTGTTTTTGTCTTCGAACGCCCCATTTCCTGGAAGTTCACATTGCTCCGGAGAAGAAATGAAGGGAGCGTCTGCCTGTAGAAATCCACTGGCAGCTATGTGGTCTTCAGCTCGTTAATCTGGAGGCAAAACATCCAAGTTTGTTGTTTGTACATCTTGTCCTCATTTCCATAACGAGGCAGCGTCATTGAGTGAACGCCAAGTCGATCATCAAGTATGCAGAGAAGAAGGTAAAGAACAAAGAACGTATGTTCAGAACATTTTGTTGTTGGGCTGCAACACTCATGTCCTGTGTCAGTGTGGTCAGCGATGTGGACAAAGAGCCATGAAGGTAGAAGGTGCTTCACCATTTTCGTTTGTTCCATGCACAACACGCAGGCTGCAGGGCGTTAACAAACTGGAGGAGCCAGACTCTAAAGGATTTTCCTCTGGTGGTAGAAGAAAACGATCGCACTATGTTCTCAGGCTGGTAGAAAAAGGAGCAAACAATATAACCAATAAAAACATGTTGTCCTGTTGTGAAACACAAAGAAGAACAGTCTGAACTGAGACGACCCTGTATGTTGACATGGAAGCAGGATATGCTGTTCTTTAAAAGGAATGGGGTGGTTGAGAAACAACTGATCACATTTTGGAGTCCATTGCATTCAAGATGGCCGCCACAGCAAAGAAAACACAGACTTGACTATGACACAGTCAATTTTAAATATACACAGATTTACCTCTTCATAAAGTGCAATGCAGGTTAATAACAGTTACATGTTGTAGCTCACCTGAAATACTAACATGACTTTATTGCTTTTTACTGTATTTTTAATAGCTTTTATTATTGGTGTTGTTTTCTCTACTCTAATCTGTACAATCTATCTGTAATCAGATGACATATCTCCATGGACAGGTTTCTGTAAATGTTATCAATGTTGTTGTTTTTTGTTTTTATTTTTATACAGCATTTCAGGCGGCTGCTATGTTGTATTTTAAATACTTTAGAAATAAAATGATATGGTATGGTATAAAAAATCTCAGAAAGTAGAAATAATTATTTGGTGCATTTCTTCCAGAATTGCTAGGTCTTTCATTATTTGAACTTTTTTTTTTAATTTATGGAAACTTGTGAAAGCATGATATGTAAACACTGCTGCAGGAGCTGCAAAAAGAGCTGTACAATAATAAAAAATAATAATAATTAAAAAAAACTGGAAAAGAACTGGATGTGATACATGTTATTACACATATAAAATGCTAAATTAAATAATTAAATAAATAAATAAATCTAAATAATCGGACAGCAGCACAGTGGCGCGTCTGGTAGAGCTGCTGCCTCTCAGCGAGCAGGTTACCCTGCTTCAAATCCTGGTTCGGGGACCTTTCTGGGTGGAACTTGCATGTTCTCTCCGTACATGCATGAGTTTTCTCCAGGTGCTCCGGTTTCCTCCCACAGATCAAAAACATGCATTTTAGACTGATTGGTAACTCTAAATTGTCGTGAGAGAGTGAATGGTTGTCTCGTTTGAATCTGTGTCCCTGTGATGGACTGGAGACCTGTCCAGGATGTAGCCAGCCTCTCGTACAGCGATGGCTGGAGATGAGCACCAATGACCCCCGTGACCCAAAAAGGAAGAAGTGGGTGAACCTAATGGATGGATGGATGGATGGATGGATGGATGGATGGATGGATGGATGGATGGAGATAAATAATCGGAGGATAACTTTGTTTATTACCAACAGCCTTTAAAACAATGGAAGAGCTAAATCCTTTTATGCAGCAGACCTTTTATTTTTAATTTTTTTTGTGACTAAAACTAGAAAAGTTGAAAGAAATCTAGCAATGCGTAAATTATGGTGAAAAATTTACATGTTGAATTCTATGCATTTTTAAACTCATATTTCATTCCCGACTAACAGAAACATTTTGCAGACTGTGTGCAGAATGCATGCAAAAGACAGTTTTCTATGGAACATTTTACTCAATGACTCGTGCAAACAGCTGTTTGTTAAATGTCTCAGAAAGACAGAGAAACGACCAAAGGTAACCTTGAAATATTTCAGCCCTGCAGCAATTTAACGCGACGGAGAGGCCGTGTGGAGGTTCCAGATCTAATCAGCTGAAGGTGCGTCAGTGATGTAACTGTCACATGGTGTGGTGGCGCATGGCCCTGTAATGATGGAGGAGATATGACAAGCGGCTGTCAGTCTTCAGTCAAGCGAGGTACTGATCAATGCACTCCAGCTATTTAAACAAAGATAGCTCCTTTTCTTTTGTCCTGCCCTGTGTCAGGATACTGTACACAAGCACTGCAAAAACTGTAAGGAAGAGAGAAGAGACGTTCAAACACACTTCTGCAACACAGAGATCGATTCTGTGCCTATACATTTCACATTATACAAGTAAAACCTGAAAAAAGAGTTACATGAAAACCAGGAAATGTTTCTGTAAAGTCTAGCCAAGTAAAGTCATGTCCTCTGGGAGGATTAAAATTAAAAAAAAATAAAATAAAAAAAAACTCGTTGAAACGTTTCATCTTTTATCCAGAAGACTTCATCAGTTTGAGGAGCTGCAACAAACTCAGTCTTAATATAACACGGTGTTATATGGTGTTATTAACACCATAATGTATCAGCCAGTTTGATGTTGACAGCCAAAACCAGCTGCTCACATGCAAAGGTGGGCGAATGAACGCTAGGGAGCGCTAAAGCGCTATTCCGCTTACAGTGGACCTAAACTTTTTGTCAGCGTTTTTGTGAATTGACTAACTTTTATAATTCATAAGCGGATTTCTGCTATTTTTATTTAAAATGCAGTACCGCTAATAACTAATTATCTATCAGTAAAAACCAATAAACTTATTTACAAGCTCATAATGCTGCTTGTTTTACCTTTTTCCCCACCGTAAACAGCAGAGAGGAGGAAGGGTTGGAGGGGGGAGGGAGGGTTGGAGGGGGGAGGGAGCAGAGGGGGGGATCTACCATGTAGGTAAATGCCTGGGGATCCCATCAGCATGAGGCCCCGGCCCCGCCGCGCCCCGGCCAGTCACCTAATTCCTAACATTGATCCTGCTTGTTAATCTACATTTAACATAAAAATAATTATAGTTACGATGAAAACAATCATTAAATAAGCAATTTAAAAAACGGTTGATTTCATTATCCCCCTACTAAAAATGGACTATTCCATCTCGACAGCTTCCGGGTTAGAGGTGAACTCAGGGGCTAATTCCGTGGCTAGCTGTTTGTGCTGGGTACTTGGACAAATCCTTAGAAAACCCAGCTGTTTCAAGCCAAATTAACGCGGCCGGAGGATTCTATTTTGTGTTCTGTGTACACCACGCGACGGTGAGTCGTTATTTTCATGTATTTTTATTACTTTTCATTAAATCTGTTGAGTACCTATAGACGCTAACTGTGTCTGCCGGTTGGTTGTGGGTTACTAATGGAAATCCTTAGAAAACCCAGCTGTTTCAAGCCAAATTAACGTGGCCGAAGGATTCTATTTTGTGTTCTGTGTACACCACGCGACGGTGAGTCGTTATTGTCATGTATTTTAATTACTTTTCATTAAATCTGTTGAGTACCTATAGACGCTAACTGTGTCTGCCGGTTGGTTGTGGGTTACTAATGGAAATCCTTAGAAAACCCAGCTGTTTCAAGCCAAATTAACGTGGCCGGAGGATTTTATTGTGCGTTTTGTGTCGACCATTCGACGGCGAGTCGTTAGTTTTATGTATTTGGGTTACTTTCATGTATAAATGCCGTGGCGACACACCCGTGTATTTGAGATTTAAACGTGGTTTTAGGGATTAAAAGATCATTCTATTTTTTGTTAATTTCGTGGCCGAATAGAATATATGTACGTAAAGTATTAAATAAATCCTTTGATTTTTGTAATTTCATCCTTTTAGGATCATTTTTGTTACATTTGGCAGTGTAGTGCAAATATTGATAACGCTGCCGGCTATATATAAATATATATATATATATATAATATAGAAAATA
>JBBPBX010006888.1:0-14877 GCA_038048925.1 Garcialebias charrua
GAAAAAAAAATTTTATTTGGAGAAGTCATGTAAGTTTCGTAAAATATATGTATTGTTAATTGTTATATGTTCTCCTGATAAATAAAAAATTTAAAAAATAAAAAAAAAAGAAATAGCGGAACTAATTTTTGGATCAGCGTTGCCCACCACTGCTCAAAAGGATCCTTAGTTAGTGCGTTTAACACAGTAACCAGGTCCCATTGAGGAGCCAAGGACCGGGAAACCGGCCTAAGACGGCGAGCACCCTTCAAAAAAACGTTTCATTAGGGGATGATTAAACACTGTTCTATCATTAAACCCCTCATGACATGAAGAAATTGCTGCAGCATACATTTTAACGGTGCTGAAAGCCAAATTTATGTCTAGCAATAGTTGTAAGAAAGACAAAATTGGACCCAAGTGACATGAACTTGGGTCCAGATGTCTCTCCATGCACGAACGCTGAAAAGCAGCCCATTTTGAAGCGTAAACAGTTATTGTAGACTATGCACGTGAGCCTTGAATGGTTCCAATGACATCTTTAGAGAAACCAAGGTTTTCTAGACGCTGTCGTTCAGCATCCAGGCCCACAGATGCTGGCCTATTACCGGAGGGCTCGTTATTGCACCCCTTGCCTGCAGTAGAGCATCATCTCTCCAAGGGGAGTTTCCAGGAGCGGCCTGTCAACTGCTACAGGACCGGAAACCATGGTGCGTTCACGCGCTCTGGAGAGATCAGAATGACTGATACTCCCTCCTCTCTTGCTCTTTCCAGCAGTGTTGATAGCAGAGAAACTGAAGGGAAAGCATAACTCAATACCCTCGGCCATGGTTTGTGAGCAAATGCGTCCACCCCCAACGGGGGGCGGGGGGGTTCCGAGGGGACTCAGGGAGAAGAACACTGTGAATTCTTTCGCGTCGCAAACAAATCCACTTCCGCCTTCCCGAACCTGGATCAGATTTGAGGTGCCAGGTCCAGGTGTAACATCCAATCTCTGTCCAAAGGTCCTCCCTCTCGACCTGATGTCGGCACCTCTGTTTAGCACACCTGGGATGTAAACAGTCCTCCGTGATCTGAGGTGAACGTTTGCCCAGCAAAGCAGCTCCCTGGCTGTTTTCAACAGCTGGGCTGATTGAACCATGCCCTCGCGGTTTATGTAAGTTACGGCTGTTATGTTGTCCGTGTGTATGAGGACATCCTGTTGATGAAGCATGTGCACAAAGTGTTTCAGAACCTTGTGTACTGTCTATAACTCCAACACGTTTATATGGAGAGACGTGTCGGGTGGCCACGTCCCACCCACTGTCTGAGACTGACACGTCCCTCCCCAACCAGAAAGAGACGCATCGGTGAAGAACGCCTTCTGTGATGTCACTTTGCCCAGGGAAACCCCCTCTGACAGAGTCCTGGGATTCCCCCAGAACACCAGGTCCATCCTCACAGACTGGGGGACCGTGAGCTGGCGCCTTTTGTGGCGTACAGGGTCTATTCTCTGATGAATAAACCACCTCTGCAACTTCCGCATGTTCAATAAACCTAGTTTTACCACCGTGTGGCCGGCGGCCATCATTCCTAACAGCTGCATAATTGTGATCGCCGACACCGTGGTATGTGGCCGGACGCGGTAGAGGAGAGACGTCAGTGATTCTGTTTTCTGGTTCGAGAGAACGCCTTTCGTTGTTATTGAGTATAAGTTGACACCCAGAAAAAGTATCTGTTAAGCTGGTGAAACAGAGCTTTTCTCCCAATTTATGGTGAAGCCTAAACTGGTCAGATGACTTACTAGAATCTCCTTCTGTGTTGCTGCTTCCATCTCTGATCCAGCCAGGAGCAACAGATTGTCAATGTAATACATGACTCGGAAGCCCCTCGAACGCAGTGGTTGTAACACTGCTTTAATGACCTTCGTAAAAGTCTGTTGCGCAAGCGCCTACCCGAAGGGTAGGCGATCAAACTCGTAACAGGTTCCCTGAAAGGCAAACCTGAGGAGCTTCCTGTGTTTTGGGACGATCGGTATATGGAAGTAAGCGTCTCTGAGATTGATTAGTACCATCTAGTCCCCTGACGTCACATTCTCGAGAACACGCTTCAACGTTAACATATGAAAAGGACGTTTCATAATGTAGTTGTTGAAAATTGACAAGTCTAAAATCGGCCTGAGACCCCCTGATTTCTTGGGGACTAGGAAATATTTTGAATAAAAACCGTTCAATTCGTCGTCCGGAGGAACCCCGGAAATGACGTGTTTCGTCAAAAGTTCCTGAAGTTCCAATCTCAGCGCCGCCCCCTGTGCAGGAGAGGAGAGTTTCGTCTCCAAAACTCTGTTGAACCTGGGCGGCGTCAATGCAAACTGTAGAGTGTAACCGTCTCGAACCAGACGCCGTAACCATTTGTTCAGAGAGCAAGTTTACAGCCAAACCGCTCTGTGATCTGTCAAGGGGGCAGCCATCTTGTTCTTCTGCCGGAGTAGACATAATCTGGCCTCTACTGCCGTCAAGTGGACAGAGTCCGCGTTGGCCCAAGGGAGTCCGGAATGAAAAGGGACGTTTACTGTACACCGCCTCACGGGTGCAACACTGACACACGTTTGAATCATGTGTGCATGAGAGACGTCTTTTTTGAGACGGGTCAGTGACATTACCTGTTGTTTGACTCGTTGAAGAAGACAGAAAGGCCCTGGCTGGAGCTATTGTGTCAAGGTCAGGCTCATGAAAGTTAACTGTGTTAACAAGTGCAGATGTTTGTCTGACATGACTGTGCAATGCAACACAGTGTGCCTGCTGGCAGTCACGTACGCATGCCACCGTCCTCGTGTGGGGAGGCGGGGCTGGAGTGGTCACAGGGGGGACATCGAAACCACTTGTAGCTTGGCTTTGTGTGAAAGAATTTGCTTTGTTTGTACTGCATGAACCTGGAGATGCATTCACGGACCTCGGAAAAGAGGTAACCAGCATGTCTGAATAAAAAACACTGTTTTCAAAGACAGAATCTTTATTTTCAGAACACAAAAAACTACTGAACCCATCCCCTTCACACCGTCATTTTTTAAACATGTCTCTTTTAGCACCCTGGTGCCGACTGGTCCATGAGGTCTGCTGGCGACCCCTGCCTCTTGAGCTCCCGGCCCGCTGGAAATAGTGAGCCGGGTGTCCTCTGGACGGAGCTGGGGTCTGCGGCACAGCAAAGGTCTGTAACGGGGATGAAAACCTCTGCCCTGCTCTGCTCCCTAGGGCGCACCGGTCCGCGTTTAGCACGAGGGTATGCCCGAGGTGATGCTGCGTGTTTCTTCACCTGCTCGAGCGCCTCCGTGGATGAGCGCAACTGCTCAAACACGGCCTGGTAGTGCTCACCAAACAGGCCCAGTGGTGAAATCGGCCCCTCCAAAAGCTGATGTTTCACCTACTCCGTGATGGTGGGAGACAGTTTGAGCCAGACTTGTCGTTGGAGCAGCGTGGCCCACGCTGTGATCCATGCAAAGCAGGTCGCCAGTGCCCCGCATAGGTTGGTGATCGCGTCGAGAGCTGCTCCTGCCTTCTCGTGCGTCGGCTCACGCCCGACTCCGAGCGTCAGGAACGCGATGTTGTTTGCCACGGCACCAACCTGCGAAGCACACCTGTGGATACGGTCCTGCATCTTCGTGGCGAACTGATCTGCAGGTAGGAGTGGTGTTGCGGGCTTCCCCACATGTTTTGCGGCTTTCAGACCAAAAACCCCAGACAAGCTCTGCTCCAACGACGGGACCGGGGGAAAGGTCTGGTCCGTCAGCCCCTGGACCTTCGTCACCGGAACAAATGACGACAGGAGCTCTCATTTTCAGCAGATCATGTCTCTCTGCCTGCAGCAGGGAGAGGATAATAATAATAATAATAATTAATTCAATTTATAACGCACTTTTCATTACTGAAAATCTCAAAGTGCTACACATATATTGAATGCTACACACATTCATAAACCGGTGGCGGCAGACTACCATGCAAGGTGCTTTCCAGTCCTACCGGGAGCAACTCAGGGTTAAGTGTCTTGCCCAAGGACACAACGACACATGGTGCGGGTCCCGGGAGTCGAACCGCCAACTTTCCGATCGGGAGACGACTGCCATTACCACTACACCACGGCCGCCCGAATGTCCGGGACGCACGGCCAGATCATCTGCGCCTGGTTCACCGGCTTCACAGCGAACCGTCCAGCCAAGAGCTGTGTCGAAGACGCCTGTGTGGTGCCTTCAGGGACCGTCATGTTACACATACTCGCTGCCCACCTGATGATGTCGGGCAACGCGTTGGCCAGGTTGACGTGACGACCATGCTCGACTGTGTCGGGATACGGCTGTCCCTCACCCGCAGGAGACGTGCCCTGCTGCTGCACGACTCCGTGTCAAAAAGCTGGCAGGTCACTGGGTCCAGATCTGCTGGCGGGCAAGCTAGTACCTGCGCGTTGGTCGTGTTGGCCATGCCGACCATGGCTTCTCCCTCGTGGGGGTAGGGTCGGTTCCACGCACTTCAACAGAAGTGGGGCAACACGACTGCTAGCACCTTCCAGCTAGGGAATGAGACCGGACCCGAACCCCCAGCAGGGGACAGGCTGGCCTCGCTAGCTACCCCAATGGATGCGTAATCCCCCTTCTCCAGGAACCACAGGGAGGGGGAAGCGACCACCATCGGCTGAGCCTCTGTTGCCGTCCGGCCAACGAGGTCGAACCAGCGCTCCTTCTCGTCCTTAGATAGGAGCTGGCAGGCAAGACACTCCGGGTGCTGAACCATCGCCTGCTGTGCATGTTCAGGTCCAAGACACATCTCGCAGACAAGATGCCTTTTCAGCCTACAGCATAAAACCGGGTATCCATCCTGTGAACTTCTTAAAAGATCGTCTGGAAGCTATCGTAGGATGAAATCTTCTGTATCATATGGCGTGAAAATTTTTAGGGAGTCGATTCTCGGTCAGCAACAGACTAAATAGCAGACCGAGGCGGGGCCCACGGCAGGTGGGCATGGACTAGAAGTCTTCACGGATTGGCGTGAAGCGCAGGGATATACCCACTAGGGCGTGGCTTAAAGGGCGACAGCCTGCATGAAATAGAACACAAACAGATTGGCATCAAATTTCAGTGGTTTTAGGTTCCCTTTCAGTCATGTTCTCTCGGTGCAACATATGCTATGGAAATTGTGCCCTCGCACGATTAACTGAAGGAATACATTCACGCCTTTACGGCTAGGGCGTCAGCGTTGCTTCAGAGGCCCGCCCTCTGGGTATTTAAGCCGCTGACACCCATCCATCTTTCTCTTTTTTGCCCTTCACCTCGCTTAAACCTGAACTACCTCTCTTCGCGGAACTTCTCTGTTGCTTCATCGCTCAACCAGAGGTGAGCTTGCTCCCTACACAGAGCGTACGGATAATTATTCCTACGTACTACTGGGCTAGCGAAAGCTAGTCCGGCACATTTTCTCTTAACCTCGAAGTATTTTCTTCTCCTCTCTCCGCAGACTGCTTTGCTCGACGGCGCTAATTGCGCAAACAACCGCTACCCCTGCTAACTCGTAGCGGGTTAGCCAGCGAAAGCGACGCGAAGGAGGAGACGTTTAAAAAGAAAAGAAAAAGGATTCTGGAAAGACTCGCTCGCCTTATCTCGGACATGCCTCTGGAGAAAGGAAAGCGAAAGGCAAGATTCCAAGGAAAACCAGCAGGACAGCGAGCCCAACCTCGCGCGCCTGTTCTAGTGGATGCGGTTTCTCCCTCGCAACGACGGACACCCACAAGGCCTGTCCCGTCTGCTTGGGGATGTTACACGCAAAAATGGCGCTGGATATGCCCGACTCGTGCCCACACTCCAGCCAAATGCTGGAGGCGGTGAGGAGGCACCGGGCTAACTTCGTCGCCAAGGCCATGGGCGGTCCAACAGCGCCAGCGGATCCAAACACCACCGAGCCCCTAACTCCCACGCCGGAGCTCGAGAACATGGCTCTGCACGACAGCACACAAGTCGAATGGGGTGACAGCCCTGATGTGCTGGCTCCTATGGTGGACTTAACAGTCAAGTTCGACACTCTGGGTCAGTGACCTGTGTCACAGAGAAACGGACGCGCTACAGATCCCATGGCCAGAGCCTCCGCCTCGACAACAGGTCACGAGGCTGGCAGGAAACTATTTTTACTCAAAGCAACAGGCCGCCACGAGGCAAAGGATGCCCGTGTTCCCAGACTTCCTCACAGAACTGACTCACACCTGGGCTCAGCCCCGGGCTCCCATACTGTTACCACTCTCGCAGTTTCTCGACGTGGACGGGATGGATGAGGTCGGAATAGCCAACGTGCCTCAAATTGAGGACACACTGGTATCTCACCTGGCTCCCAAGTCATCCGGGACAAAACCAACTCTTCCCAGCAAAGCTTGTCAAGCTTCAGCTTCTCTGCTCGAGAAATGCTACAGAGCTCAGGGACTCGCGGTGCGCGAGATGAACGCGTCCGCGTTGATGCAGGCTTACCTGGCTGAAAAACTGTAACAGCTCCAGGTAACGACGGACAAGCAAGCTGCCGTTGACTTACTGGATGAGGCCCGCAGGGCAACAGACTTTGTGCTCCGCATTATGGGAACAACCGCTGTTGCTCAAGGCAGAGGCATGGCGAACTGGTCATCACGATACGCCATCTGTGGATGACTTTAACTGATTTCCCCGAGCGACAAAATGTGCCTTTTCTCCACCACTCGATAGAACCGACGGGATTGTTTGGGAAGGCTCTGGATCGAATTCAAACCAAGCTGGACCAGAGGCGCAAACAGGCTGAAGCTCTTCGGGTGGGCATTCCCAAGAGAACCTTCGCTCCTCCCAGGGAGTCTACTAGGGGCAGACCTGCGCAGCCTCGACACCGCTCAGCAATGCGTGTCCCACCGCAAAAGCGGCCAGCGTACAAGGACGAGCACCGGCAGAATCAACCGCTGGAACCACCTCGGACCGAACACGCATAGAGCAAAAACAGGTTTGTCCTCCGCCAGGCGGTCAGACACAGGGCCTCCTTGGCGAACCTGGGACACCAGACAAAAGCGTGCCTGATGAACCAGGTTCACGCCTTCACCTTAACTTTACACTATCACCCACCCACGCGGTATGGGAAATGATCTCTTCATGTCCAAACTTTATTTGTAGCACGGTACAAAAAGCTGGTAACTTTGTTGCATGCACAAATCATGTTTTTCCTGCTGTGAGTGACATAAAGTCATATATGTCGTTACACACAAGCACGAATAAAGCTAAAAAACAGCCCCTCTCTGTTTTATTGACTCTAAAAAAAATAAAACGACAACAACAACAACAACAAACACAAATAACTTAAGCAGAACGGGTCCTTCTGGCCTGCCAGCCGTCATAAAGGGAGGGGGCCGTTTCCCCCCCACTCCCTCACGGCTCACAGGGTGTTAGTCTAATCAATGAGCCCCAGCAGTGTGCCTCTGCTCCGTCTGTAGTGGACAGGCACAGAGGCGTCTGCAAACAAGCCCCCCACCCCTCACAGAGACAGGTGAGGGGGGTCATGTGCTCCAGTCCCCGCTCCATTGTGAACGACGGGTCAGACAATACATCAACCAAGCAAACACGTGACATGCCCACGTCTCAGGGATGCGCGCCGACAGAATAATAATAATAATAATGAATTCAATTTATAACGCACTTTTCATTAATGAAAATCTCAAAGTGCTACAAGGTGCAACAGAATTAAATGTCAATAAAACAAGGACGAGCACTTGCAGAATCTAACGACGGGGGGGGGGCACGGCAGAAGCCCACAGGCAACCACAAGCTTCACACGTTCACAAAGGCAATTGTGATCAAATTGCTGTGTGTGTACACAAATCAGAGCTGAATCAGATTCCTCTTCCTGTTATTCGAAGGGAACTGGCCTCTCTGTCACCAAACAATTTAAAGTCTGCCAAGCACAAAGAATCATCTCCATGTTCTCACGTTGCAGCTGTGCCCTTATCATTAATGGGCGACACGCAATGTCCAAGCAGTGATCTGACAGAACGTGACCTTTCTCACTGTGCTGGTTCAGCTCTGCTCTTAAATAATATCCCCCCAACGGGTGAAACATAGACCCCGGGCGGTTTGTCTGGCTCCAACGCTCTGTTAAGGCCAAGGACCAGTAAACTAGACCCATCCAGGAAACTGATTGGGTCAGGCGATCTGCTCGTTTACAAAACTTGCAACTTCTCAGTCCCATGACCACAAACAAGAAGAGAAAAAACAGACTTTCTGTTCCACTTCTGTCTAAAAAGGACGACAGTTTTCATCTGCCCTCGATCACTCTTGATCAGAGCAACGTGGCAGTACATCAGCAAAAAGGCTTTCTCCCTAACTTAGTTGACCCCCAGGGGATCACAGCATCCAGGGCCCTTGGAGGGGAACTGGATACACGACTGCTCTTCTTCAGGGACAAACTATGTCACCAGAAGGAGTTGTCTCGCCACTTAGGCTGGGAGCTGTTAAAAATTTCAGCTTGGTGGCAGAAAAGAACAAGCTGATGGCATCAGGCCTGCCGGAAAATGTGGTAAAAACCATTCAAAATGCGCGTGCTGTGTCAACACAGTCTCTCTACGCACAGAAATTGCGTATTTTTGAAGCTTGGTGCACAGAAAGAAATATTATTTCTTACTCATGCGACCTGGCTCAGCTCCTGACTTTCCTTCAGGACTTACTGGAAAAAGGTCGTTCTTTCTCAACGATTAAAGTTTTCCTATCAGCAATTTCAGCCTGTCACGAAGGCTGGGACACAGGACACCTGGTGCGTATCCAATCATAATAAGATTTATGAAGGGCGTGCTAAGAATGAAACCACCCAGTAGGATCCTGACCCCTGGTTGGGATCTTAGCCTGGTCTTGGGGGCTCTCTGTGATCCTCCATTCGAGCCACTGAGCGAGATTAAGATAGATTTATTATCTTATAAAACCGCTCTACTCTTGGCCCTTTGCTCGGCGAAACGCGTGGGTGACCTCCATGCATTGTCTGTACATCCAATGTGTACCAGATTCGCCCTGATGGGTCAAAGGTCACCCTAAGGCCTAATCCCGCATACATCCCCAAGGTCTTGACTTTAAACCATAGGAGTCTGGACTTTGATCTCTCCTCCTTCCCACCTGCTCCTGTCCTCACTCAGGAACAGGAAAGGCTGAAGGCTCTCTGCCCTTTGAGAGCTTTACACACTTACATGCTGAGAACAGCCGAATGGAGAAAAACAAATCAACTGTTCGTGTGCTTTGCAGCACCTGCTACCGGAAAGGCCCTATCAAAACAACTCAAAAAGGCGTTCAATACAAGATCAACTGGACTTTATTTGTAACAGAAGACGTTTCGCTTCTCATCCGAGGAGCTTTATCAATTCAATGAACCAGACTGTGTGCGCGTGGAGTTATAACAGGAGTCACGCACCATCATATGTAAATTGCAAGCTGAGGTAACACATACATGTAAATTGACAGATCACACCTTAACAGTAGGGGTTCCTTTCCCTCCACCTGTTAAGGTGTGATCTGTCAATTTACAGTTATGCACCATAACTCATGTTCCCTGAAGGAAGGGAACGAGGTGCAACATATCTGGCCCTTTTCAATGCTGAAAGCTCGGTGATGTGCATTTGGAGAAAGATAGATGGGCGTCAGCGGCTTAAATACCCACAGGGCGGTGCCTCTGACGCAACGCTGACGCCCTAGCCGTAAAGGCATGAATGTATTCCTTCAGGTAATCGCGCGGGGGCGCAATTCCCATAGCATATGTTGCACCTCGTTCCCTTCCTTCAGGGAACATGAGTTATGGTGCATAACTTTCAGATTTCTGTTTTGTCATTTTTCAACAACAGACTCAGCATGAGCAGAAGATGAGGTAGAAGACCATGGAGACTGTTGTTTTTCACACAAGGCGGCTGAGACGGCTCCGTATGAGGTATGAGAAATGTATGTTTGTTTTGATTGAATTTACACAGAATGGCATGTATTGTAATTCACTTCCTGCTTTTGGAGCGTTCTCCGGTCCGCTTGCATTCACACTGCATTTCAACCGTTCACTTCAACCGAACCGAGGCCTAGGTATTTAGCAGAGGTGGGACCAAGTCACTGTGTTGCAAGTCTGAGTCAAGTCTCAAGTCTTTGAACACAAGTCGTAGTCAGGTCTCAAGTCAAGACGTTCCAAGTCAAGTCAAGTCTCCAGTCAAGACAGGCAAAAGTCGAGTCAAGTCTCAAGTCAGGAACTTTTAATTTCAGGTCATTTCGAGTCGTTCTCTCCCCCCCTTTTTTATCATTTGCAATTACCCGGTATACATAAAATGTAAATAATAGACCATTTGTTCTTTTTAAAATCTGTATTTATCTCAAATGACAGAACATGTGCAGCTGAACACAACGTATAAAAAACATTTTTAAATGGGACCTCTTTATTCCGAAGTTCTGTTAATCTTAACATTCAATGAAAAAGACGAAAATGCTGACATTTCCACAGCACAACACAAAGTTAGCTAAAGTCAACTATCTCACAGCAAAAGAAAAGTGCTACCTATCGATCTTTGTGAAGCTTCAAATGTCGGACAAAGTTGGACGTCGTGGAATCTCCGTCCAATATTTTCTTATTGCATGTTTTACAGGTTGCAGTTCGTTTTTTATTTGAATGTTCATAACCTATTTGCCCATAAGAAATTAAACACGGAAGCATATTGGAGCGCTTATTTCATCTTTAGTTCTCTCTGCCCTGTAGCCTTGCCTTGTTTTTTCAAATGTCTAAATCCTTTAAATTTGATTGGTTGTAATGTAGCTATGCACACACATACATACGGAGTGTGGAAAAACAGATGCCCGGTCTGTGCCTGACTGTTAATACGGAATGAGTGAATTAATTAATGGGGCCACTTTATAACGTGTTTTAAATTTTTGACTTAACTAAAATATCAAGTATTTTCAAGTAAACAGCATCAACTCAAGTCAAGTCCCAAGTCAATGGCATGCAAGTCAAAGTCAAGTCAGAGTCTTTCAGCATTTTTTCAAGTCAAGTCTCAAGTCGTGATTTTAATGACTCAAGTCTGACTCGAGTCCAAGTCATGTGACTCGAGTCCTCACCTCTGGTATTTAGGTAGACCAGAGTTCGCTTTTTTGGTCCACATCAGATTTTGATGTGGACCAAAACTTGTTGGCTTATTTTTTTTCTTATTTCCTTTTATAGATGGCATTCCCTGGCTGCCATTCTGGGGGTGGGGTCCGGTAGAAGGGCAAGCCATCGGGTGTTGTCCTGGACTATGGGGGGTTTGGGGCCTAGGGGTTTGCCGTGGGCGGGGCTGGCGCTACGCTCTCCCTGGGGTTGTTTGGACTCGGGTGTCCTGTCCTGTCGGCTGGGCGCAGGGTTGGGCCGGATCTTGGATGTCGGCTCCTCTCCGCCCCAGAATGAATGGGTCTACCTCCTGGATTTGGGCGTGGGCTGCCCCATGTAGGGGGCAGGTACATGTCTTGGACCTGGGGGGTATAGAGTGCGTATCGGGAATATGAATGGAATGTGTCATTATTGTATGTCTTTGAGTGAGTGAGGGTGAGGATGAGGGTGGGTCTGTGTGATTGTGTCTGTGTATGAATGACTATTTGTCAGGCCGGGACTTATACTGCCCCCTCTTTTATACAGCTGGGGCTGCTTGGTGTCACGATCCTACCATGCGGCCCCCTATTGGGGTGTGCCTTTGCCTACCAGCACGCTTGGGGCCCTCAGTGTCGCGGGCATGGTGCTTGGGCGTGTGTCGGCTTGGCCTGGTGGCTGCCTGGTGGGGCTCGGGTCCTCTGGTCCTGTTGGGCCTGGGCCTGAGGGGTGTGCATCCTCGGTTCCCGGGCCTTGGTGCCTAGTCCTGGGGCTACATCGGTGCAGCGGGTTCTGGCGGGGGCCTGTGAGTATGTCGTTGTTGGCCCCGGAGGGCCATTGTGTGTAGTCGCTGGTGGGGCTCTTCCGGTTCTCCCCTATGGTCGGATCTGGGGAGTGGGCGAGTGGTTCATCCTGTTTGAGTGGCCCTGAGGGCTCTGTGTTCAGGGTTCCTCTTGGGGTCTTGGGCTCTGGTCTCCTCTCTGTCTGCCCAGGGTCTTAAGGGTCAGGTCTCTGATGTTTCGCAGTCACTATTAAATGTTCTATTAGAGAAGCCTTATACACTTATGCATGCTCACAACCATACACAAATAGATGCAGGGATGCACATGCAGGTATTGTATGTATACATGTACGTACTGTAGATGTGCATTGTTATGTACCCTAGAGGTAAGACAGTTTTAAAATCATTATTTTATTTAGGTTGGCTGCAGTCTGCTAAAGAAAGCACCAGCAACCTGTAGCTGCCCTTTTTCTCTCTCAGCCTAATCAGTCTTGATTATTTCTGCAGAAACATCTGTTGGCTCTCTGCCTTTTAAATACCTGAGTCTGAGCTCTACTGAGTTTGGAGCTTTGCTGACAGCAGTGTGGAGCCTTGCTGAAAGCAGTGTGGAGCCTTGCTGAACGCAATGTGGAGCCTTGTTGAGAGCAAGTGGAGACTGCTGGGAGCAAGTGTGGAGTTTTGAGATTGCCAGCTGAGGTTGGTGGACACAAGCAAGGGCTTGTTGGAGCAACTTGTGAACCTTTTGAAAGGTAAACAAAGTGTGATTAATGTAGCTGTATTGCTACCTGTGTGTGTGTGTTCAAGAGTGTTCTCCACCCACCCTGGTCACCGTGTGTAGAGCTCCCATGTGGAGTTTGTGTTGAGCTAAAGCTCTTGAGGTCTGGTGTTGTTTAAACAGCACATGTGGGAGCAAAGGTTGCTCATGTGGCAGCTCTAGTGTTTACTAGAGTTGTGTGTAATGAAAGCTAGTGTACGCTAGTGGAGGCTAGTGAAGGCTAGTGGAAGCTTGTGAATCAAGTTTAAGCTTGTCTGAAGCTAGTGGTGGTCAATAGAAGTCAGCTAAGGTTTGTTGGAACCTGCTGAAGATACACTTAAGATAAAACTGAGTGTTGAGTGACAGCCTTGGTGCTATGTGGTGTACAGACATCGAGGAGAGCTCCACCCTCTCCTTGCTTGTCTGAGTTTGCTCCTAAGGGGAGTAGTAGTTGAGCTGTTTAAGCTCTCAAAGTGACTCTGATTGTTAATTAGAGTTATATGGACTGAGGCACCTTAAGTGCTAGTTAAAACTTTGGCCTAGACTTATAGGTGTGGGCCTGTGCCTGTGAGGCTTGTTTGAGTTAACTTTGGGGACACTGAGGGCAGTGTTTGGGCAGCTGTCCAGGAGGAGGACTGCTGAGGTTAACAGTGAGGGTCTGTTACCTTTTTCCTTTTTCTTTTAGTTGTACTTTTGACTGTGTGAGTGCTGGTAGTCCAGTTTTCGTATTTTGTTTGTGTAGAGGGACTTTTGTAAGGTAGATCATCACCTGGGGAGACACAATGGCCCTATACAAGGGTGGGTTTGCCTGGGTGGCGTTTTATTCATTTTGGCCAGACTTACCGGTCCACCATTTCTTTGAACTTTTTATTATTTAGTTTTTCTTTTGGATACTGAACCAGACGAGGATGCTCCAGTCCTGGTGGGAGAAGCCTGGGAGGACCTTGCCAGCCTGGAGTACTTTATTTTAGTTTATTAAAATTTGTTTTGTTTGCAAGAGTGTGGGAAGGGTTTTAAATGCCGTTACATATACTGTATTTTCTGGACTATAGGTTGCAGTTTTTTGCCTAATTTGCATGCCCTGCGACCTAAAGAGAGGTGAGACCTGTTTATGGATTTTCCCCCATATTTTAAGGCCAATTTTTGGCTCAGATATGACCACTTTTCATTTTGGCAAAAAATGGTGCAGTACCACTTTCGGCCGCTAGGGTACACCTACCGACCGTTCCCACCTCATGTGTCCGAAGGCAGCCTCCGTTGGTCGGACTGACTCTGTCGCAGCCCGGCCTCCTGCTCTGGAGCCCTGACACTTCCAGAGAGTCCACAGACCGTTCCCACCTCATGTGTCCGAAGAAAGCCTCCTCTGGTCAGACTTACTCTGTCACTGCCCGGCCTCCTGCTGTGGAGGTAACTACTGTTAGCTTTGTTTGTTAGCAAGATAAGTCAAGAACCACAGGACAGATTTTTATCAAACTTAAAGAAAGTAATCACTGTATGGACATTTACAAGTGACTAGCTTTATGAGATGTTTGAGATAAAAAAATCTCTCTTTTAGCATGTTGTTTGTTGTTAGCGGTAGCTACCTAAACGGATGCTATTTAGATAAATAACTCATGATCCACAGGACAGATTTTTTCCAACTTACAGAATGTAATTATTTGGGTTTCATTTACAAACTATGACCTGTATGAGACATTTGAGATAAAATTTGTTGTTTTATAGACGTAAACGTGTTGCATTAGCTTCGGGTTATTTTCCTGCTACTATTTGTCTAAATAGCTCATAAACCACTCAGCGGATTTTATTTCAGCTTACAGAAAGTAATTATTTGGGTTTCATTTACAAACTGTTAGCTGTTGGAGTTGTTTGAGATAAAATTTGATTTATTTATCATTTATTTTCGTAGCGCACGAGATGGTTTGGAAGACGTCAAAGCGAAACCATTTAAATCCAGCAGATTTGACAATTTCTTGAATTTATTAAGGAACGGTTAAGCTCAGAAACCCTTGTGCTATACTGTCAGCTATAATTTTTAGCAAACAAAATAATTGTTTTTACCGTGTTAATCTTGTAAAGTCCTTCCGTGCTCGCTCGCTTCTGTGGCCTCCATTTTCAGCAGGGCAAATGAGGCGCTGACGCGTCGCGTAGCGGTGACGCATAATAGATGCGACCTAAATAAAGGTGCATCTGTTTATGGATTTTTCCAATTTTTGCCAATAATTGGACAAAGCGACCTATAGAAAGGTGCGATCTATCAGGCGGAAACTACGGTA
>JBBPBX010006888.1:34905-57899 GCA_038048925.1 Garcialebias charrua
CGGGGCTGGGGCTGTTTGGACTCTGGTGTCCTGTCGGCTGGGCGCTGGTTGGGCCGGATCTTGGATATCGGCTCCTCTCCACCCCAGAAAGAATGGGTCTACCTCCTGGGTTTGGGTGTGGGCTGCCCCATCTAGGAGGCAGGTACATGTCTTGGACCTGGGGGGTATAGAGTGCATATCGGGAATATGAATGGAATGTGTCGTCTTTGAGTGAGTGAGGGTGGGTCCGCGTGATTGTGTCTGTGTATGAATGGCTATGTGTCAGACCGGGACTTAGGCTGCCCCCTCTCTGATAAAGCTGGGGCAGTTTGGTATTGCGCCCCTGCCGCGTGGCCCCATAGTGGGATGTACCCTTGCCTGCTGGCGCGCTTGGGGGCCTCGGTGTCGGGGGCTGGGGGCTTGGGCGTGTGTCGGCTCGGCCTGGTGGCTGTCTGGTGGGGCTCGGGTCCTCTGGTCCTGTTGGGCCTGGACCTGGGGCGTGTGTGTCCTCGGTTCCCGGGCCTTGGTGCCTGAGCCTGGGGGTACATCGGTGCAGCGTGTTCCGGCGGGGGCCTGTGAGTATGTTGCTGTTGGCCGCGGAGGGTCCATGTGTGTAGTCGCTGGTGGGGCTCTTACGGTTCTCCCCTATGGTCAGATCTGGGGGGTGGGTGAGTGGTTCATCCTGTCCGAGTGGCCCTGGGGGCTCTGCGCTCGGGGTCCCTCTTGGGGTCTGGGGCTCTGGTCCCTCCTTTGTCTGCCTCGGGTCTTGGGGGTCGGGTCTTTGATATTTTGCGGTCACTATTGAATGTTCTATTAGAGAAGCCTTATTCACTTATGCATGTTCACAACCACACACAAATAAATGCAGGGATGTATATGTGGGTATCGTATGTAGATATGTAGATGTATATGTGGGTATTGTATGTAGATGTATATGTGACTGCATATGCATGTATATGTATGTATGTATATATATGTAGGTATAGGTATATATATTTATAGAAATCTACTGCAAAGCCATGAATATGCTGTCTTTTATACATATGTATTTTGTTGCTGTGTTCTGTCATGTTCTTTGCAGGTTTACAGACAACGGTCGGGTGTATTTGCCTTGTTCTCTCTTTGTGTATATTTATTATATTTTGTAGTCTCACTTACCGTCTTTCCTTTTTATCCTATTAAAAAAAATTGTAATGGTGTGAAAAGGATGGCTGTAAGGGGAGAAGGGAGGCCATCTATAAAAAAATTTTTTTTTTCAATTTTATGAATTTTGCTAAAATCTGATGCAATATTTGCTGAGACTTGTTCACACACAGTCAACATACTCCTTTGCAAATATTTTGCCCCCAAAAATTGCATTCATTGTTTAAACCTGTGTTTTTGTTAGCAAAATAACTCGTGAACAATGGGTTGGATTTTAATGAAGCTGCTAAAAAGGAAACTTATCTTGGTTTCATTCAAGAGTTGTTATAGTATATATTTTCCATATCTGTTTTGCTCTTCATCCATGATGGATGAGAGATGGCCGCGCTGACGAACATGCGTGTTTTGAACATGCGTGTTTTGAATTGCAGCAGCTTAACATTCTCTGACCTCTG
Source organism: Garcialebias charrua (assembly GCA_038048925.1). Lineage (NCBI taxonomy): Eukaryota > Metazoa > Chordata > Actinopteri > Cyprinodontiformes > Rivulidae > Garcialebias > Garcialebias charrua. The sequence continues at coordinate 36,483 of JBBPBX010006888.1, forward strand.
GATGACTGTGTTTACATGATCACGTTGTATTGGTTTACTGGTGCAATGTTAATAAAAAATCTCTTATCTCTCTTATCTCTTATCTCTTATAGATGCTGATAGCTGTGGGCAGGAAGGATCTCCTACAGCAAATCCAAAGAATCTGGCCACAGATACCGATCCGTCCACCTGGATCCTGCTTGATGTCAGATCCGGCGGGCCTCTCGGTCCTCCAGGCAGCAGGACTTGCCCGAATGACGGGCAGAATTCCTCCCTGAGCGATGATCACTCCTCTCAGCAGTCTGCCGAGCTCTTTGTCACCATGGACAGACAGCTGAAGGTCCTCCCATTGTCACAAGCTGAGTGTCCCACCAGCTCCAGGATCTCAGTCATCAGGTGTTCGAGCACTGCCATCAGGTTGATGGGAATTCATCCCTGGCGCCTCCTTTTCAACTCATTTGGGATTTGGGGCTGTAGTTGAGGTATTTGAGCTTTTGAAATGTTAATCAGCTGCTGGATGTTTAAAAAAAAAAAAACCTTGTTGCCATGGTTACGGATTCCCCAAAGTAAAAAGCTTTCAGTAAAAATCCTTCCAGCTGCGCAGCATCTGGTACCAGAGGAAATAATCATATGAAAAAAAGCGACTAACATCCAGAAAAATAAGAGGAATTAAAGTTTATAGATGTTTATACTTTATACATACATCGATAACTAATTACCATTTGGAGCCAATTCAACATGGCGCCACAGCTAACCGACAAAAAAGGTATATTCCGATAGTTTCAGCAATTTGATGTGGTGGTAGCTGAGAGTCATCTCCAATGTAAATAAGGTTTGAGATTTTTCACATTTTCCAGGTTTGCCCAAATCTTCTACAACTCCCATCATTTATTATCATTAAGATTATTTTTGTCTAAACTATGCAACCCTTTAAATTATGCTAACCCTTTAGTTCATCGTTATCACTGCCAGCACTGAACGTTTTTACTGAACCGTGCCTTGTTAAAAAAAAAATCCTAAATTTTTAGGCCTTAGAGCAAACTCGGAGTACTCGTGGAAATGGCCACTGAGCCACAGTTTGGCTTCCAGCACTGAGCCACACTGAAACACGCACATACATTTGTACAGGTGCCTGCAGGTTGTTATCTTAAAATGATCTTCCCTGGATCAGTTTTTACATCAATTATTCAGATCTTCATGCAATTCCCTCTAAATCTAAAGCATCTGAGTTCATGTTAGGGTTGGTATGGATCTGAGTAAAGGTGGATGGGTTTACTGCTGCAGTAACCAGCACAAAGTTCACTCATTCTGCTTCACGATAAGCAGTCCAGGCTATTATTTTTAGTGCACCGTTTTGTAAAAGCAAAGGTTTGCACACTTGGATGCTCAAATGAATGTGAGAGGATTTGTAAATCCAACCCAGCGTCCTTCATATAATCAGACCTTTTCTTTGTGCTTTTTCCTCAGTCATGTGACTCACAGGGGTGTGAAGCCTCGGCAGACAAAAAGGAAAAGACGGGAACCTCAGAGGACGTGCCCTTTTATGTCAGGGACAGCGCTGAGGCTGGAGTGAGAGACTTGGAAGGAAGTGTGGGGATGGACTGCGAGGAGGTGGGAGCAGAGCTACAGAGAGCCCAGATGAATCTCCACACTGCTTTGTATGCACGTCTGTGCTCTCGGTCGATGTGTGGAGCAGGAGGGAGACAGAATCTGTCACCCAGTTTAGGAAATTATCCAAAATTAGTCAGACATTGGTGATATCTTTGAATGCACCTGTCGTATTTATGATGTATTTAGTCATAAAAGTTGAACAGAGGTGGAAGATTTAAAAATGAAAAGCCTTCTTTTGTGTTTTTAGTGAAATTGTAAGAATGAATTACTCAAGAACTAGACTTAGAAACTGAAAATACACTAAAAGAAAAATATTATAACAAGATATTCACAGAGGCTTGAATAGGTTCTTCTCATCATGAACATTTCATTTCATCGTTGACCTTGTGTTAACCTGCATGTGACAAATAAACAAATATAACAACATAAGAGCTGTGATGAAGACGTATAGATTGATCTCTGCTCACCACTTGTTATAATTTGATTCTGAAATGTTTGTGAAATGTTTGTAGGCTGCTCAGATTGTCAATGTTCATCCATAAGACTGTCAATTTACACAATATTCACAATATTTAATGTGTCTAAAATGTATTACGAGTGTAGACAACGCTTAAAGATCTACAAAACAACAAAAATGAACAGATGAAGCAGTGCCCAAAGTTCCTACATAACTTTGTGATGATTTAATATAAAACAGAATACATACAGTATGATCTATGTGTAAGGATGTGTCCAATACGGTCACCATGGTAAACACACTGTTGTGTCTGCCACTCCCTGTCAGTAAACACAAAGAGGCAGACTGAAAAGTAAGCCTCAAATATTTTAAAAATTCTTGAAGGGAGACTGGACTCTCCCTTAGAGATAGGGTGAGAAGCTCAGTCATCCGGGAGGGACTCGGAGTAGAGCCGCTGCTTCTCCACATCGAGAGGAGCCAGTTGAGGTGGCTCGGGCATCTGGTTAGGATGCCTCCTGGACGCCTCCCTGGTGAGGTGTTCCGGGCATGTCCCACCGGGAGGAGACCCAGAGGAAGACCCAGGACACGCTGGAGGGACTATGTTTCTCGGCTGGCCTGGGAACGCCTTGGGATTCCCCCAGAGGAGCTGCTCCAAGTGGCTGGGGAGAGGGAAGTCTGGGCCTCCCTACTTAGGCTGCTACCCCCGCGACCCGACCCCGGATAAGCGGAAGAAAATGGATGGAAGGATGGATGAACGGTGAGCAACAGGAGCATCGGATGGTCACATACAGTAAATACATTTGTATGTTTTTACAATGTTTAATGTGAGGTGTGACGAGTTAAAAAGATGCTTCACTTCCTGTTTTGAAGAGAACAGTTTGATTTATCGTAAGTCTGTGGAAGCACTTTTTTTTCTGTATTCTGAGGCGTTTCCAATCAAACTAAAAGTCCTGTTGCAGAAAGAGTCACGTTGGATGAAACAAGATAATAGTCCCAACATTTTCTTCTATAATTTGTACATGCAGCATGTATAAGTTTGTGGTTGTGTATGAGCTGCATGATGACTTTTAGACTTGTGCAAACATGTAGCTAATAAAACAACTGTCAGACACGACGACAAGAAGAAAAAAAGAGTACCACACACAGCACATTATAATTTAATACGCTCAGTGACAAACTATTATACAGCAATCTATAGCAATGCCCTAGACAAGCAAATACTTTGTATAATGTTTGACCTTGATTTGTGACCTTGACCTTGCAGCTGGGGTGATGAAAAGTGTACTCAGCACTAGGGATGGGAATTGATAAGAAATTATCAATATCAATTCCTTTATTGATGTCATTTATTGATTCAATTCCTTATCACTTCTGTTATCAATTCTCATTTGGGTAATAAAATATAGTAAACCATTTGTGTTCATAAAGAATTTAATGATCTTTCACCAAAACCAAAAATATATGTAGTATTCCTATTTGATGAAGTTTTATTGTTTATTAGGAATTTCCTAATAAACAATAAAACTTCATCAAAACAAACTAGTAATTTTTGTTCAGAAAAATTAACATATCTGCTTTCACACTTATTTAGTGTGTAATTCAAATACCTCTGCTGTTGTTGCTGCGGCTGCCTGAGTGTTTTCTGCCACAGCAGCTGCCCTGATCCTGTCCCAGATGTTATTCTCATCATCAATCAACATGGATTTAAATCTGGGGTCGATAACAGTCGCTTCTTCAAGGAACGCTTGGATACAGTCATCCTGAAATTTAAAATGGAGGAAAACAAAATTTAGGGAAAGGGAAGATAGTTTACTAAGTTTGGTGTAAATTATTACTAGTCATTATTTAACAAATTTACTTTGTAACGTTTGGAAAGATCATTCCAGATGTTTTCTTTAATACTCCTGCTGAAAGCAGAGTCATCTGCCTGCACGGTGTAATGTTTTTCCAGCTTCTGGAGGATGGGAAGTATCTGGCCACAGGTCGGAATAGAAACAGAAACAGAACTGAACTTGTTAAACTGACAACTTACAATTTGATATTTATCATTTAAATATTTTCTTACCGAAATTCACGTGCTTCCACTGTTGTAAAAGGGTGCAAACCTTTCACCACAAATCTGGTAACAGATCAATGACATTCGTTTGTTCTTGCCTCAGTCATTTCATTTTATTTCTCCCTGCTTCCATGAAAGGAGAAGCTAACGTTGGTGTGCTAGCTCCACTCGTGCTAACACTACTAGACTCAGACCCAGCCAGACTCCGGCAATCCTCGTCAACTAAATGTTACAGGAGAGGGAGATTATTTATAAAATACAGTGGAAGCAGTATAGCTAAAAGGTAACAAGTGAAAGAATTTGACGTTACCTGCTGTAACAACGGAGGTGGACGCTTTCTCTCCACTTCTCCTCCAAGCAGCGTGTTAAAAACGGTACATTTCTTCAAAGTCACCGCATGCTGAGTGGCCAAATGCTTCTGCATGTTTGACATATTTCCTCCCTTTATTGTAATGGACACGTTGCATGCGTTACAAGTAGCCCTGGTCTCATCTTTTTTCGTGAAATGAAGCCAAACGCTTGTGAAATGAAGCCAAACGCTTGAGCGCTTCCTCCGCGACGCCATTTTGAACACCATAGATATCATATATAGGGCCAGTTTACACGGCGCGTATTTTGAGTGTAACCGCTACTTTCTCTTTGCGACTTTGCTTATCGCCTACACGACGCTGCTGGCCCCCCTCGATGACACCGATACTTTTCTGACCCTGCTCTCAAGGTGGAAGTTTTTCGCTGACCCCCCGTTGATAATGTAAACATCTCCCGTGGAGCTTTTGTTTGAACACATGCACGCAGCACGCACGCGCAGACAGCCGGCATTTTAACAATGGCGGTGGACTGGACAGTGGACACACGCACCACTTTCTGAACTATAGCTGATGGAATATATTTTGATTCTCATATTTAATTATTCTACACCTTACCTGCATCTGTGTTGGAAGAGAGCCAGCTGCCTGGATCCAGTTGTCTGTTAACGAGGCAGTCGGACATTTCACGTGTCACGCTGCACTATAACATACTAAATGTGCTATATATTAACAGTTTAACAATAATAAACAGTATTTATGTTAGCGTGGGAGATATTTACATTTATCTGAGCTAAATGAAGCTATCTGGACTCGTTACGTCATGCCTAACATGCTGCATGTTGAAAATGAAGACACCAGGTTGATTTTTAATTTATTTATTTATTCAACACCACAAACTCATGTCACAAACACTGAGAATTAAATTGAACACTTTTAAAAACACGTTAACCGAACTTTAATGAACTGGACTCTGTTGTTTTCATCCCACTGGACCCACATCCGAACCGCCGGTCCGCTTCGTGGAACAGCTTCGACCTCGCAGGAAAAAAATAAAAATAAAACCTCAGTTGGTTGTTCTGTGATCGAACTAAACACAAGGAAACATTATTAAGAACATGGTTTACCTTGTAGCGCTGCTGTAAATCAGCTGATTCTCACGGACTAAAGTCAGACATGTTGACTCGGTTCCGGTCCAGACGTCCAGTCAGCAACTGGTGCGCAGATGAAGCGGCCCCACTTGGTGTCAGATCTGTTGACTCTTATCCAAATTCCAGCTTTAACTTGTTGTTAACTTGTTGACAACAACTTGTAGTAGCTGAACTTTTAGCCAGAGAGGAAAACAGGCTGCCTCGTGTGCTTTGTTTACCTCAGGCAGGCAGCAGTGGCGCATGCGCAGTAGTGAAGGTTCCAAAGATCACAGCGCCATCTACAGGCCCAGCATGGTAACTACAGTAAATTCATGAGTACGGGGGGTGGGGGGGAGAGAGTCGTATCCACAGAATTCGCCCATGTCAACGCAAAACTTTTCACCTAATTAACATACCCAAAAGTTGCGTTTCCCCCACACAGTGTCCGTGTAAACAGGGCCATAGACACCACCACGCAACCACCACTCGGGTGCGGCGCATGTCTGTGATGTCAGCGCTTAAATACGTCACCACCAGGAGTCTGCAGAACCGATAAGCTGAATCGTTAAGACAAGCATCCTACAATTCCATGGAATTGGACTATTAAGAACCGGTTCTCTAACAGAACCGGATCTCGGTTCCCATCCCTACTCAGCACTCTGACTAGTGACCGTACACATGTATCAAGTTTCATTAAATTATCGTGAGCAGCTCATGTTGCAATCTACTCAAGAATTGTTCAATCCTAATCAAGAAATTTTTTCATATGGTTACAATCTGGACAAGCGCCAATCTTTGACCTTGATTTGTGACCTTGAACTTGAAGGTGTGTGATGATGTATATGTGTATGACAGTTCGTTAAATTGCCCTTAGCGGATCAGAAGTTATGGGCAGGACAAGAGAAAGTTGGCAGACAGAGACAATCCCATAATATGTTTGACAGGCGTATAATTATTGGACAAAAGGGTCAGAGGACGGACACGTTAATTAATCCTGTCATCAAACGGTAGGTGTTTCTGTGATAACAGCTTTGTTTTGCTCCCTGTAACAGTCTTTCAGACTGTAGAAGGTATGTGGATTTGGATGTACAGTATTCGTATCATGAGAGGGCAGGTGTAAGTTTACTGGAACCAGGGTTAGAGGATTAATTTCTGTGAGTTGCACCGTCGTTATAGTGTTGAACTAGAGAACAATACGGTTAGGATGAACTAAAAATAACTAAAATTTCAAAATACTGTATTGCAACATTAATACCTGGTCATGTCATTCAGCCCTAACTCAACACTCAGATTATTGGGACACTGTAACATCTTATTTAAAGGATGACACTGTTTTCAGTGAGTGGTGCAGATCATCTGTCACCTTCCCACTCCGGAACATGTATATTTGACCATCATGTGATCAAGATACTAATTCAACACCTCACCGAAGTAGCAAAGACTCATTTTATCCTATAGCTTTTAAATAATAGTGCTGATTTAAAGCTGGGGTATGTAAGATTGTAATGTAGTCTGTAACTTTTCAAACAATATATTTTTAACATATTTCTTCACTCTGTCACTATCTACTGACAAACTGATGTTAGACAAAGTAATCTCTGAAAAAAACTATAGTCCCCTTGCTTCTCTATCAGCATTTATAAAAACACTAAAAACACAGAGTGACCAGGACAATGACAGCCAATAAAAACAGAGTTTGTAACCAGCCAATTAAAAACAGAGCTTGAATTTGAATCAGCCAATAAAAACAGAGCTTGAATTTGAATCTCAGCAGAGCCTCCCCCTCAGAGCCATATATGGCTCTGAGGGGGAGGGATCAGAATGCTTTGCCTGTTGAAAATTTTTCTAAGTTCTGAACTCTACAGAAAGTTACACATAGCACCTTTAAGCTTCAGTCAGATCAAATAGGAATGACAGATAAAAAAATCTAATAATCTAAACAACCACTTTAGGGCAGTAAATACTGTGGGATTACTAGACCACACTGTTCATTGTGCTTTTACAATCCTGTTTTGTTTTTTAAATGTTAAGATTATCTGTGAACATAAGAGAAACCTGAAGGTTGTTACAACAACACAAACATTAGAACTAATTTATTTCAGCATTGTGTTGAGCACATTTTTAAAGAATAATATTTCAGCTTTAAAATTCACAAAGTACATTAAAGTTTTATTTTTAGGGGGACTACATATTTAGTGTTTGCATCTTTGTATATTTAAAATTATGTCACTAAATTAGTCACGGTTGGAGGCTTCTGATTGAGTTCAAGGTGGACTTTTATTTCACACGATGTCAGCGGGTGACGATGTGGTGTCTGCTTGTTAAAGGAACATAGGAGGGTTAAACTTTAAAAACAAATTCAAACTCATCTGTTAAAGCTATTTAGTAATAGGAGTAAAATTGTAAAAATGTGCTTGTCATCGTAGCCCTTTTAAACCGACTATTTGGACGCTACATGATGAAACAAAATAAGAAGAAAGGCAGGCAAGCTTTACAGAAGTGTATAATCCTACCTACTAGTTTTGGGGCCTTTTGAGAAAACTGTTTGGCTTTGTGCTCCTCAGAATGCTCATAAGAGACCAATTTCTGTTGAACAATGGTGCCCACACCCAACAAGCTTTTGCAACACCATAAAAAAAAAAAGACTTTCTGCAGCTCTTCAACAGAAATGGAAAGCCAAGGACGGAAAGATGAGGCGAAATTATAGTGGTAATCGCACATTTTGCTGAATCAGAGATGTTATTTTAGCAATAGAAAAGCTTTGGGCTGAGAGAGAAAAACATTTAGTCTTTTAAGCTCGTTTCTTCTTTAATTGGAGCTAATGCAACATTGATTTGTAATATTTAGCTGAAGAAATTCTCATTCTCTTAGACATATAACTGAAATCACATAAACAAACACATTCAAAGTCAGTTAATGTCCATGTTCACATGCGTGTATCTGAACTCCAGTGCACTAAATGAACAATGGCAAACTGGTTTGAGGTGTTCATGCTTTTGAAAGGTGTTCTTTGACAGAAACTGATTGTATGAATGAAACTATGATCATCTTTGGTCTCTGGCCACAATAACATGCATGTCATACTCTACCAACAATTTTTCACTAAATGAATGAATGAATGAATGAATAACTTTTGGGTGTAAGATTTTAAGGAATACCCAGAGAATAAGGACTGAATCGAACAGACTTCAAGAACAGGTAAAAGTTGCTTTTTTTTCCCATTGCATTTGGAAATGCAATAAAGTTCAACAATTTTGGAGGGAGATTAAACAAGCTCTAGAGAGTATACTTGGTACTGTATAAAGGTAGAACTTGACCCCAAACTGTTCATTCTAGGCCTTTACCCTAATAGACATCATATGTCCAGCAAAATAATTAACGCCATGGATCTGTGCTTCCTGCTTGCAAAGAGAGTCATAGCACTGACATGGAAGAGTACCAGTAAGCCACGGTTCAGTGACTGGATTAATGAGCTGTCCACAACTTTACCAATGGAAAAAATGACTTACATTATAAAGGGGAAACAATCACTGTTTCAAAACATCTGGGGTCCCTTTATGAAATATATAGGGAGTGTGGATTCGAAGATTGGGGAAGGAGAGGCGTAGTCGCTGGTGAACCTGGTAATCTACATGATTTTATCTTTGATCTTAGTCGATATTATTATTGATTTTATTTGATTTTATCACTTGTTTTATTTTTTACCTTTACCTTGTTACACATTGTAGCACTTTGAGATTTTTACTAATGAAAAGTGCATTATAAATTGAATCTATTATTATTATTATTATTAACCTCTGCAGCGACATATCCTATTTTAAAACAATCATAAAATAATAAAAACAACTTATCATCTTTGTACACTGGATTACCTTATTTGTGCGAACTGCACATTTGAATTTCTAATATTATTTTTTGAAATCAAGCACAATATTTAAATCTATTGGGCTGACCCTTGTAAAATAGAGAAACCTTTGTTGTTCTAAGTGTTGTTGGGGATTTCCTTTGTTTTTGGGTTTGGGGTGGGGTATATGCATGTGTACATAGTTTGTATTCTTCTGGTTTGCTATACAACTTGTGTTTTTTTTCACTAAGTGTTGCTCCAATGTATCTCACAAATACCTGACTTGTGAAGGAAGTTAAGCTCAATGCTGGACAATAATTTATCTATTTTTGACATTTCCTTTGATGTAAGAGCACGCTTATCTTTGTATATCACTGGAAGTGTGTTTTTATTTCTTTTTCTTTTTTACTTTTGAAAATTCAATTAAAATAATGTTGGGTGAAAAAAGTTACCATTTTTATTTATTTACAGTGGAATATTTCAACAATGTGCACAAAGAGGGACTGGAACCGTGAGGAGTAATGAGAAGGTTCAGTATGGTTAACTCCATGCAGGGTGAAGATGATATCTTTCTTACAGGTGTATGGACTGCTGAAGAAGCAGGTGATCCAATGGTTGCACTAAGCGAAGGAAGACGTTTGAGGCAGGCAAGTGGTTGGAAGGTGAGGAGACAGCGGAGGGGGTCACAAGGCCACACAGGAGGAGTCCAGGAACAGGTTGGCAGTACAGTAGATGTTAATGTTGAGACATGTAAGAACACAAGGTAAGTCTTGTCTATCACAAGATAATGCACAGATTGCTAGAAGCACAACTACCGGAAGGTATGTAATGCTCCAGTGGTGAAAGGAGATCTTCTGCAGCTTTTTGTACTCTGCAGCTCATCAAGGAGATGGTCCGTAGATGTGGCTTGCTGGTGCCATCTTGTGACTGCAGTATGCTGAGAGAGCTGCTCTCTCACAATGTGCAGCAAAAACTGATACTATGTATGTTTTTCAACCTTTATTTACACAGATAAATCACATTGAGCCTCAAAGACTCATTTACAAGTGAGACCTGTTTAGATGGACAAAAAGTAACGAAAGTGACACATGTATAGAATTTGGAGGCAAAACATTTTTTCACGGAACTTCAGACTGAAGAAATATTTCGGAGGAAAGACGAAACGTTTCTACAATTTTATTTTATAATAATAATAATAATAAACTTCATTTGTATAGCACCTTCCTACAATGCCTTGCATTGACCAAGGTGCTTAACAGGATAAAAAGATGAATAAACTGGAACAGTAAAACAATGAAAATAGAATAAGAAACAACAGCAATAAAAGAAGGCAATGGAAATAAAAAATGCTACATACTAAAATAACACAAGTAATAAAAGTTACACACTGAAAGCTTTCCATTTTATGTTATTTTATTAAATGTCCAGAGGACCAGACGTAACTTTTTTTTTTTTTACTTTTCTACATGGATTATTGCGCATGCATCAGGATATTTACTGATTCATGTCTGCCTTGAATCTTTGCTGGGCCTCATGAATCTCAAGCGTTGAGAGACTTGCTGACCATCTCATAGACAAAATTATGTTTCGGAAGATATGTAGAGAGAGACTCTGAAACAGTTTCATGAACAGGACAGGGCAAAAGCAAAGAGGAGGAGGGAGAGGAGCGGGAAATCATCTGCTTTCAAGAGCAAAGTCATGTGACTCAGTTCAGCAACTAATTATGATGCATTTCAGTCTGTACTCACAATACAATGCAATTCAATTAGTTTGATTCAATACATTGAGATACAAAGACAACAAAGTGAAAGGAATGGTATTGTGTCAGTTACTGAAACTCAATATTTACTGGCTAATAAAAAAGGCTGCTCACAAACACATCTTGTTTCAAAAGAGCTAAACACTATACACATAGTACATTTTTTTAAATCTCTGTTGCATCGACGTATTCAGCATGGTGAGGCCACAGGAGAGTATATTTTAAAATTCAGAGAATATCAGGAACAATTATAGGTGTGACTGTCTTCAAAGTAAAATTGTTTTTCCAATTTTGTTGCAATGTATCCGCGTTCCAATAAGCCATGTAGGTCATGAAGAGCATATCAGAGACACCGTTGGTGTGAAGGAGACTTCAGTGAATCAGCTTCTCTCTGTTAATTAAATTTTAAAGGCTCCCATGTGCAAAGACAAATTAATGACAAATCCATCTGTCCAATGCTCTTGTGGCCTGGATTATTTGAATTTGAAATAAATCTTTTGGCAAATCCATGGAAACATGGAGTGGGAAAAAAAACTATATCAAGCTGTGGAAACACAATTTTCTAATGACATTAAAAGTCAGCAGAACAATAAACAGGTTTTATTTTTACACTTGAATAGTTTCCTGTAGTGACACTGCCTTCCTGCAACAAAAATGAACAAAACTGCATCTTTTCATCAGCAGGATTTTTATCAGGAAGTCGTTTCGATGCAGCAATTTTAAATGGCACATGGTCCCAGGTGAGACACGCAAAACAGAGATGTGCTAAATTTGTGATTAATTTATTGCTCTTGGAAAACAAAGAGATTAAATTTTCATTTCTCTTTGGTTTATGCCCTCATTTTAACATTTCAGTCACGTTGCTTGGTGTCAGTTTTTACACTTTACATCAAAAGAAGCTGAACGCTTTTATTATATATATCATTACAGTATTTTGGGGTTACACATGTGAATACATTTGCTGGTATCTGTACAGCTCATTGAAACATTTAATTTCTTTTGAAAAGATATTCAATTAATAACAAATGTATGCATTTAAATACATTAATATTTGATATAGTAAACAAAAATAATTAATTAAAAGAAACGATTATTTTACAAAGATGCTAAAATTATCTGAAAAGATTGTTGGTACTCTTATAGTGTTTGGCCCCACTTAGTAGCTATTGCAGAAGCCTTCATGCTGTCAATCAGTCATTCAGGCGATTTAACGGAAACAAACAGAATCTGGATAATTTATCTGTTCAACACAATGAACAAGGAGCAGAGAAGACAAGAACTGTCTGAGGTGCTTAGAAAGATTAAAGATATCCATGTTACATGGTAAAGACATCCAAGCAGCTTCATGCTTTTCTGACCACATGTGCCTATATTTTTAAAAAAGTAGAAGCTTTTTGGGACTGTAGCCAAGCTCCTTTGGTGTGGATGCAAGATGAAATGCGACCCCGGGTTAACCAGACAGATAGCGAGGATGGTAGAAAATGAGACAAGGGGAAACCATCCAAAAACAAAGTCATGGGTTTCTGATCACACCATTCATTACATTTTGATTTAAAATGTGTGCCATAGAAGAAGATCCAGTAGGCTCCACTTCTGACCTAAAACAAACAAACAAACAGGAAATCACCAAAATGCATGTGGACGAGCCCCAAAGTTTCTGACAGATGAGACAAACTGAAGCTTTTTGACTCCAGTCATATCTGACTCACTCGGAAAGCCCTCTGCATGGCAGGTGATCCCACACACCCACTACACAGCTGCTTCAGACTGCTGCCATCAGGGAGGAGACTGAGGAGTCTCCAGGCTCGAACCAGCAGACTGAGAGACAGCTCTGTTCATCAGGCAGTCAGGATGCTAAACACTCTGCCTGCTCTGCCTCCCCTCCCATTTGAACTGCCTTAACACAAAAAACTTTCTCACACATTACCACACAACACAAAGATTTTAACACTGGACTCTGTGTCATCAAACGGGTTATTCACTAAACTCTCGGTCATGTGCTCATTCAGTTTGCACTACTTCTCATATTTGCACTAATGTTTGTATTACATTACTGCCTATAGTCATACTACTGTTTACATTCACTGTTTACATTTATTATACTGTTTACATTTATTACTACTGTTTACATTTATTACTACTGTTTACATTTACACTACTTTTATATCTACACTACTGCTGATACATATACAGTATTCTCTGACTAGCCTTATTTAAGGATGCCCAATGTGCCTTATGTGCCTTACTGCATATGCCACTTTGCCTCTATACCAACATCAACTACCTCATACATATACTGTGTACATTAACTCATATGCTGCTTTGCCACTCTTTGCAAATGTCAATGCTAGAACCTTCAGTTTATTTTATAGATATACTTTTTATACTTTTTATACTACTATGCAAAAACTCAGGACAGTATTACACTTTTATTATTTCATTTTATGCTTATGTTCATTAAATGTTTAGTGTGTTTGGTGTAAATTTTCATACTTTTATACTACAGGTGACCCCCTAGTTACGTACGAGTTAGGGAGATAAGAACTGTTCGCAGCTCGATTCTGCCGTAGCTAGGGAGTGAAAATAGCGTGCAGTTCGTAGGTCCTTATTCCGTTCGTAGGTCGTGGAAATACCGCTAACGGAGCGCGCGCACACATTTAAGCATGTACAGTAGTGTACTGTAATGTTAAACATTGCTATTCACATTTACAGAATAAATAAAAATATAATTTCTTACTTTGAGATGGTCAAAGCCGACATCTTAGGTTGCCATGCGTTGATTGTTGTCGGGCCGAGCAGCGCGGCGGCCGGCGAGTGAACCACCGCAGCTGCTCGAGACCTGTGTTAGCTAGCTGGCTAGCTTCTGCTAGCCAAGCCATGAGCTGGTGTTGGAGCGGCGGCGCGATCGGCGATCAATCTGCAGCTGCTGCTCCAGCCTGAGACGTCCACAGAGCTCACAGAGCGATTCCAGCTAGTAATTAATCCATATGATGCGATCCTGGTCACCAGTCTTCAAAGGCCGGCTCCCGGCAGCTAACCTAAAATGGCGTCCGGTGTTCTACATTAATTTGTGACCGGAGACCCCCGTGACTGAACCTAAAATGGCGTCCGGTGTTCTACATTAATTTGTGACCGTGTAAACTGAAGACCTACTTCCTGCTGCCCAATATTGCGCAAAAATGATCAGAAATGATCATTTTTATCATAATTATTATTTATAAAGCCTTTAAAACAACCACAGCTGCAACAAAGTGATGTACACATGAAATTAAGAACATTTAAACACACACACAAAAAAATATATATATATTTTTTTTTTTTAATACAGTAATTTCATATTTTTATTAAATATGATACGTTCGTAGATCCCATGGTTCGCAGGTCGGTGGAGTCATATAGGTCGGGGGTTTGCTGTACTATGCAATAACTCAGGACAGTGTTACACTTTTACTATTTTATGCTTATGTTTATTAAATGTTTCAGTGTTTTAGTGTTTTAATGGTTACTGTTGCACAGAGGGACTGAGAAAAACGCAATTTCAATCCTGTGTATGTCCTGTACATATTGCAGTTCTGACAATAAAGTTGACTTTGACTTTGACTTTGACTCAAAGGTCTTTACACTACAATCTGTACCTCATCGACCCATTCATACAGACCTCTACTAGATCTCTACAAAGGTAATTGAACAAATAATTCTAAAGAGACTAGTCAGAGCTTTATCACATTTATACAATTGATGGGACACACATTGGAGGCAATAAAGGGTTCAGTGTCTTGCCCAGGGACATTTCGACCTGTGTCTGCTGGAGGATTCGAATCCCCAACTCTTACATTGGAGGACGACTGCTCTAACCATTCACCCACAGCTGCCAGATGTGGATACATTGGTTGTAGAGCTGTCTTTTCTAACCCGGGCCCGAAGCCCGGCCTGACTCGACCCGCATTTGAGGTGGGCCATGTGCTGGATGGGCGGGTCGTGTTGGTGTCAGGCTTTTCATTGCGTCAGCGGACGTGTATGGCTGACAATCCAATCATATGGCAACATGGCTTGCCATACAATCCAATCATAGGGAAACATGACTTGCGTAAAATCCATTCATATGGAAACATGACTTGCGTACAATCCAATCATATGGAAACATGACTTGCGTACAATCCAATTAAATGGCAACATGACCTGCCATACATCCAGTCATATGGAAACATGACTTGCGTACAATCACTTTATATGGTAACATGACCT
Source organism: Garcialebias charrua (assembly GCA_038048925.1). Taxonomy (NCBI): domain Eukaryota; kingdom Metazoa; phylum Chordata; class Actinopteri; order Cyprinodontiformes; family Rivulidae; genus Garcialebias; species Garcialebias charrua. The sequence goes on from JBBPBX010006888.1 coordinate 51,869, forward strand.
GGCATACAATCCAATCATATGGGAACATGGCTTGCCATACAATCCAATCATATGGCAACATGGCTTTCCATATATTCCAAACCGCAGTCAGCCCGCCGTCCAGCCCGCTCAGTGAGATGTTAAAGATGTCCGTGAAGACCATTGCGAGTTCCCCTGCACAGTCCTTCAGCACACGGCCAGGTATGTTGTCAGAACCAGAGGCCTTCCGGGCGTTAATCTTGATGAATGATCGCCTTACGCTGTCTGAGGACAGCGCCAGCACCTGGCCATCAGGAGAGGGGGGGAGTTTATGTGCAGGTGTGCTGTTACTTGCCTCAAACCGAGCAAAGAACTCATTCAGTTCATTCAGCGTAGAGGTTGAGCTGTCACAGGTCTGGGGGGATGGTTTGTAGTTTGTGATGGTCTGTATTCCCTGTATCCTTGCTGTCCTTGAAACGGTGAGCTATTTTCCGGTGTTTTCGTTTTGAGAGTCTTGATAAGATAGAAAGGAGCTATATAAGTACAGTCCATTTACCATTTACCATATCTGTATAGTGAATCCAAAGATCTTGCTCTGAATCAGTATAAAACTTTCTCTATGGACTTGTTTAGCTACATTACTCTCTTCAGGATGCTTTTAATATTATTCAGTCACGGCTGCAAAAACTTAGACTGGTCCTAAATGCCGACAAAAGCAAGTGCATGGTTCTTGCCAACAGAAAGCAGCAACCAGAGAACCCACCTCAAATTGGAACCCAAGAGGGAAAACAAATAGAAATGGTCTCCACCTACAAATATCTAGGTTTCAACATTGACACTGAACTGTCTTTTAAAACCCACATCTCCAAAATGGCCACTAAACTGAAACTGAAGCTAGGTTTCTTCTTCAGAAACAAATCCTGCTTCTCATGCAAAGCCAGGAGAACATTAGTAGCTGCAACATTCATGCCAATACTAGACTATGGTGACGTGCTGTACATGAGTGCTGCATCAAAATACCTACAGTCCTTAGACTCCATTTACCACGGTGCCCTTCGGTTCATTACTGACTCCAGTTATCGCACACATCACTGTGAACTTTACGTTAAATCTGGCTGGTCATCTCTCAGCACTCGCAGATACACTCACTGGATATCCTTCATCTACAAGACCCTCCTAAACCTAGTCCCGTCATACCTCACCTCCTTAATACAAACATCACACAGTCATTACTCCCTGCGCTCTAACGATTTAGTCCTCCTGTCAGTTCCTCCTGTCAGAACTGAACTAGGAAAAAGAGCATTCAGCTTCGCCGTCCCCTCAGCCTGGAACAACTTACAGAAAGATCTGAGACTATCAACATTCATCTCTCCTGGATCCTTTATGTCAACCGTAGTAGAAAATGTCATCAAGAAACTTGACCATTGCAGATGTTTCTAACCATTACTTATCCAATATACATGTCATTGTTGATTTTTTTAACTTTATTTACCCAACCGAGGTCTGTCTGCTTGTTTTGTATATAATGTATATAGATTTTGAACTATTTTGAACTATTTGAACTATTTTTGGTTTTGAACTGTCAACATCTGTTTACTGTGATTGTAGTTTTCTTTATTTTCTTTTGATAAGTGCAAATGCCTATTGCCAATGTGACGTGTGCTGCTGACCACTTGACCAGGTCACCCTTGTAAAAGAGATCTCGATCTCAACGGGCTCTACCTGGTTAAATAAAGGTGATTGATTGATTGATTGATTGATTACTGTGAGGGATTGTTTCCATGCCGTGTGCAGACAAACATCATTATTAGGCAGAGCATGGAAAGTTTCATAAACACATAATCTGCATTTTCATTCATTCAACCTTTATTTATACAGGCTAGCCTCGTTGAGTCACGGGGACTCATTTACAAGAGGGACCTGTCTCACTCACACCAAACAACCATCCACTCTCACACTCACACCTAGGGTCAATTTAGAGTCACCAATCAGCCTAACAAGCATGTTTTTTGGTCTGTGGGAGGAAACCGGAGTACCCGGAGGAAACCCACGCATGCACGGGGAGAACATGCAAACTCCACCCAGAAAGGCCCCGGACCGGGATTTGAACCGGCAACCTTCTCGCTGAGAGGCAGCAGCTCTACCAGTTGTGCCACCGTGCTGCCCATGTTCCATTTTCATGTTTGTCACAACTCCAAAATCCCTCTTTGCATTGCTCTTGGGTTTCAAAAACACACACTGCAAAATCTCGTGCCTTTCCCTCGTGCTCCGTTTGGCTCAAAAGCCTCAGCTGTAATTATACAAGAGGCGCTGATGAATGTGTGATTTGGCCCTGTTGAACTGACCAGTGTTTACTTTGCTCTGACTCCTTTGTATTTACAACCAATGAATATGTGAGCAGCAGACATGTCCATTTGTTCTTCTTGTCCCGTGTTGCGAAGACACAGTTTGCCTGATGGGGCACATTACAAAGCAAGGTTCTGGTCAAATGTAAAGAGGTGCGGGGTGCTTAACGTTGGGACATCCGTCTGTGTCACAGCCTGCAGGAAAGTACCGTGTGCAAGGCTGCGCTCTCTGGAGAGCAATGTCAGCAGGATGAGAACTTTTTAGTCTCAAGTCAGCTGCTGCCTTACCTGATTCAAATCTCTTCTGGGGCCGAGCAGTTAGTGAGGAACAGCTGTAGAGAAAAGTAACCAACAAACAGAAGACATTTGCTTTTTGAAGATATATTTGTGTTGCATTTGTGTCGAAACAGATACGTGCGCTGAAACTTCCTCTGAATGTATTTTATCACACAATGTTTTATTCATGCCGACGCTGCCACTCGGCAGCCGAAACTCTCCCTCTTTAAAACAAATCTGCAACAGCGCTGGTGTGCTGCTGCTTGAAGAGCTCGCTCCGTCATTGCTCAGAAAAATGTTCAGTTCTCCTGCTGTTTATTTACACGAGTTGCAGAACACAAAGTACCGGTAACGTACTTGTGTCAGGCTTCACGTCTCAAGTCGTGCTGCAGAATTTGTTGCGTTCGTTTGTGCTGCTCTCATCAGTCGTTGCTGCCGGGGTGATAATGTAATAGGCTTTGTTCGCCTGTTTATTTGTCTATTGGTAAAATATCCAAGAATTTGGAGATATTTTATCGAAACGTGCAGAAAGTAACCAGGTTCATCTACAAGCGATACATTTTTGGAGTCATCCTGAGTCAACATGGTTGTCGCGCTAATAAACCTTTGCAAACAACTTATAAATAAGCATGCATCAGGGTATAAATAAGTGAATTTTACAGACGTTGTGTTCATGTTTGTGGTAGTAGCTAAGAGTCATTCCCAACAATTACACTGAGTGCTAACGGTTTGCACAAGCTCTTGCACAATCGTATACAAAGTAATTTCCAAGATTTGACCAAACTGCAATAGATAAATAATTTCTATACGCCCGTCAAAGATGGACGTATTACGGGACAGTCTTCATCCTCTGTCCACACGGGAACATGTTCTTCTTCAAGTCATCAGATCAAACTCAAGATAATTTAATGAGATTTTATGCACATATGCATCACTAGATGAAGTGTTGCATACACTTTTCATCACCGCAGCTCAAGGTCACAAATCAAGGTCAACGGTAAAATGAGGACTTTTCTTTTGTCCAGATCACAATTTCTGATCCATCCATCATCTTTACCCGCTTCTTCCTTTTTGGGTCACAGGTGCCCATATCCAGCGGTCACTGTGCGAGAGGCAGGGGACACCCTGGACAGGTCTCCAGTCCATCACAGGGACACATGGAGACAAATGAGACAGTCACTCCCTCTCTCTCAACTAGGGACAATTTAGAGTTAGCAATCCACCTAACATGTATGTTTTTGGTCTGTGGGAGGAAACCAGAGTACGCGGAGAAAACCCATGCATGCACAGAGAGAACATGCAAACTTCACACAGAAAGGTCCTGGGCCGGGATTTGAACCGACAACCTTTTCGCTCAGAGGCAGCACCTGTACCACCCACTGTTCCATGTGCTGCCTAATTTCTGACTCGGTCAAGATAATTCTGCAAAGCTCCGTACACATTTGTTCCACCACTGCACAGCATGTGACATCATTGTTTCCTCACCCCATGCTTTAAGGTCGAGGTCACAAATCAAGGTCAAATGTTAAAAAGGTCTTTGCTTGCCGAACCCATTGCAATAGATTGCTGTATAATAGCTTGTTGATGGGCGTATAATGTGCCGTACATTGTACTTTTGTTCAGCATATAATGATCTTAGTTAAAAACCTAAATCTTTATTCAGATAAAGGTCAAAGATCAGCTTCATGAAATTTTATAAACTGCATCAAGACTGAAAAAAAAAAGCTTCTGTTTTCAACGCTTAACATTAAGGTGTTCCTCTTCTTGAATACTTTAAATGCAACTCATGGTAGGGCCCGTCCTTTCATTCCAGAACATCAGTTCCTGCGCATTAAAATTTAACAACTCCCTGAACATAACTTTGTCAGACTTTACAACCCAAAACCTTCCATCACTGTCTTCTCCACCCCAGCTGCATCTTAATTGTAGCACAAGTTGATCTTTTGTCTGACACATTCTGTAAAACGAAGAAAACAGAACGGTTCATCCAGTCCAATTTTTATTTTTTATTTTTTTATTCAGAGTTAACTCCTCTGCACACCATCATTCTGGCGCTTGCTTTTCAGCAGTGGCCACCGAGAACAATCCATGAATCCTAATTTGCAGACTAATTGTGTCCGTGCTGTGGGAAGGCTTTTCCCTGAGTAAGTAGTTCAGAAGCGCAGAAAGAGGTTGGCCAATTAATACAACTCCTTTGTGATTACGGTGAGATTGTCCTTAAGTGGCAGCAATCATAGTCTCTATGCAGCTGACATTTTTATCTGTGCCCTCTCCGTCTGTTTAGCCCATTTTCAAACACATAAAATGTTACATTATTGCACTTTGCTGGAAATGTGCACGAACCTCTTTTGGCCAGAGTCACAATCTGCTCTGGAATATCAGTGTTTTTGTCCGAGCAAATAAATTAAACATGACGGAGCTCTTGGGAAATTTTTCCTTTCCTCGTTTCCAGTGGAACCATTAGGATGCAAGATTGCCTTTTTCTTGTGAACCCGAGTGAAATACGGTGGAAAATCTGCATTTTAATTGCACATTATTGCCACTCGCTGCACTGGGGATTTTTTAAGAAGCACTCGTGTGGCACAGAATGGGACTGTCCCTGCTCGGCTAAAACGATCAAACAGATCGATAAAGATGTATGTGTGCTCTTTTAAAACAATTTCAAAATTGTGGCATCTTGGTTTAAACTCCAAGAAAAATAAAACTACCGTAATTGAAAATGTTGTTGCCAGTAACACGATACAAAAGAGGTGACGGCAAACCAACATGTCCTCATTCCCTACTCGTCATATATTAACGCTTGGGCTCAGGTCCCTCTGCGTCACACACTTGATGTGTCGGGTCGGCCCTTCTCGTCACTATTTGGTGTGCAGGGTGCTCTCATTTGTTTGTTTGGGGTTCAAGGGTTAAATAAAAGGGGAATGGTTAAGTTTAGGGTTAGTTATCTTACCATTTCCCTGCACACCAAATAATGATGAAACGGGCGACCCGCCGCGTCATATGTACGACGCGTAAGGGAACTCTGTGCCCAAGCGTCAAACATATGACGAGTAGGGAATGCGGATGGGTTGCGCAAACATGAAAGTTTGTAGGTTACACCGATTTAAAACTATTGTAAAATGTCAACAGACTGACTTGTGACAGATGAGGTTAAAGGTGTGATAAAATACTACAGATGTTCAAGCAACTCTTCAACGTGAGATCTTGTGGGGTTTGTTAGCACTCACTGTTCTGTTGAGAATGACTCTCATCAACTACCACACCAAACTTAAGGGTTCACTAAAACTTAAACTGCCTTCTTGAACCAAAATTATGCCAAAAGTTCAGTTTTTTTAAGTAGATCCAATTGTTGATTTTATTAAAATCTGTCGAGTAATTTAGTTTTGCTCACAGACGGAGCTGAATTCATTAGATATAGGCAGCATTTAAAAACTGGTGCAGCAGGCTAAATT